>VXBX01009446.1:1409586-1458043 GCA_013400415.1 Scytalopus superciliaris
GTGCCCTTCAGCATGCCAGCCTCTGAGCATACTGCCTCTGCCTTGGGAAGTTTGGGCATTCTAAGGTTGGTAAGACAAATCTCTGTAAGTAACACCTGGGGAAAGGGTCGTTACATGGGGCTTGGTGTTGTCTCTCTCTCTCTCCCTTTCTCTCCCCCTCCCTTGCTTGGGGTTTCTATCTTACTTGGCCACCTTTTGTAATAAAGTACTGCTTAAGTTACGTTTATGACAATGAGTTTCAGTTCTCACCTGCTTTCAAACCCTCCTTTTAACACTCTTTTTCCCTCAAAATTTGAGTTTCTTAAGTTTACTTGAGGTCAGAATCCAAAGGAGAAATTCAAGTGTAATTGTGTAACTGCTGCATATAGAGACCCATATAGATAATGTATAGTTGTACAAAACACAATGCAAAACCTGTTAATGGACAAAATATTTTGGCAATTTCATGCCTTGTTCTAGCTGTATGCAGCCAGTTTACTTTATGAAAGAATCTGTAGTTTGCACTACAGCTCTAGGTTAGTGATTAGTAGAAAATTGCTATTTCACATGGCACTTGTTATTAATGATCACAGTATTTGTTTAATGACTAGTCTATTTTTTCCCATGTTCCTATGACAGCAATTATCACATTGTTTTAGGTATTGTGATTGGGGATGGCAATTTTAAAAGGGTGTAATTTACTTCTGATTACTATATTATGTTACATGAATAGCTAGCTATTCTTCATCATGGTGT
This sequence comes from Scytalopus superciliaris, assembly GCA_013400415.1. NCBI lineage: Eukaryota > Metazoa > Chordata > Aves > Passeriformes > Rhinocryptidae > Scytalopus > Scytalopus superciliaris. The sequence continues at coordinate 1,410,322 of VXBX01009446.1, forward strand.
ACAGTACTGTGGCAAGAAAGACCAAAAGAGAACTTTGCCTGAGGCTTGGTGAAGGGGAAGAGAATTAAATGTTAACATGAAGGAAAGCTTTGGTTTAAACACGATTTCTTGCTTGGAATACAGCACTCTCAGAAGGTTACTGGGTAGTGAAGATACAGACAAACTGAAGAGTGTGGAATTACGTGTCTTCATAAATACATTTTTTTAAATCCTCAAAAAGGATTCAAATCCTAACAAAATGCCTGTTGATGAAGTTACCTCCATATGGAAGTAACTAGGGTAAGATATGTTTATTTACATAAAGTAACACAGACAGTACTGCATGACTAGAATGCACCATTACAGCTTTATGTGAGGCACCTAAGTAACTCTTATGTGTGAGGTTCTTTCTACTTCCTGCTATAAAATATATAACAGCCTAGGCTAACAAGAACTACATTGCATTGTATCTTCCAATACTATATAAGCCATGTTACAGGTGGTTACATTATCTACTCCATTATCCTAAAACATGAAGTACAAAAGCTGAGAGATTTCTGAAACATCTATTTCACTTGTAAAACCCAGTCACTTTAGCAAAATTCAGATTTATGCCAGTCATGTATGATTTTTTTTCTCTTTATATCTAGCCCAACAGAGAATGAGAAAGAGCAAGCAAACTTGGAATCAATCCTGTCACCTTTCTCTCTCCCAGCTGTACACTGAAACAGTAAAAAACAACTCAGAATATTATAGATATTCTACAGCCTACTGTTCAAGTAGCAGTAATGATGCGCTTCCTTTGTTAATGGTACTGGAGCAGTCTGCCTTAAAAATGTCACCTGATCTAGCATGGCACCCAGTATCTCAGGCTGTTATGTACATCTGACTTTCAGCAGATTACTTCAGCGCTATATCAAGGTGAAAAAAAATAGCTTTGAACTTTATGCTTTCATTAAAAAATTTTAAAATGATCCTTTTCACCAAGCCTGACCCTTCAGGCTGCTAATATTGATGAGCTACTGGCTAAGAATGTCTAAGATGAAAGACCAAATTCCTGCGAAGGTCACAGACAAAGCTGATAGATCTGTTGAAACATTAAGAGGGAATGAAGTAATACACTGAAGAGTAAAATAATCAATAGGGACAAAGAATTTTATGTTTTGCTGTCCCTTTTTAGACACACATAGCTGTTTGACTTGCAGCTGTGTATGTGGCTGCCTGCTATCCATGCCATGAAATGTCATTGTCTCCCCAAAAGGCCCTTCAGCGGGCAAAACTGCTAGCTTTCATGGAAAGACAGCAAGAAGCACAGCAGTATCATTTGAGGACCTTTATAAAAACAAGTACCATGAATACCTGACTGGCTCTGTGATGAAGTTAAAATTAAACAAACATCCAGTGGATGGGAACGATGGAACTGCATATCTTTTGGTGTTTGAAGTTCAGAATGGAGATAAAATCATATGCCTAAGTAGTGGATCCCCTTAACCACCAGAATATACAACAACATCAGGGCAAACTGACAATGAGAAAAAAAAATCAGTTTTGTTGATTTCTTAAAAATTTCCCACTTCAAGTTTCCCACCATACTGTTCAGGTATTTATCAGTGAAGAACAATTATAGAGAAAGACAAAGTCTCAGAAAAGAGCAGTAGAAAATTATGAGAGATTGATTGAGTAGCTTGAAAAGCACTGAGATTTTCTGTGCTGAAGGAAAAGGGTGAATCCTAGATCCAAAATTCACTATATGTTTTGTGAGGTACTGGCCAACACATTGGCATACAAGCAAAACAGCTACTGCAAAACCAGTCTTTAGAACTTCTGTTTCCTAATACAGTTGTGGGATGGGATATTCATCCACATCTTAATAAAGTCTGTAGAGTACAATTATGGTGTGTATATACTGAGGGTATTTTCTTAGTAGTAGGAACTTTCTAACAAGAGGCTTGAACAATGCAGCAATATCACTTTTAAAACTTGGCCACATTAGTCTACAACTAGTGCCAATCTATGTTCTTTGCTTTAGATTTTTATTTGCTTGATATTTTTCATGGAAAATTGAGATGGGTGAAGCAGGGTTTTTGAGGTTTTTTTTCTTCTTTTATAGAAAGACATCTGGTTCCTGATGATTCAAGCTCAGCAAATGAAAATGGCTGGGTGCTTTGAATAGCATTTTTTTTCAACAATAGGACACTCAAATTCGTGCTCATGTTCAAGCTCCCCTTATGATTAATAGAGATCTAGGGCTCAGTTCACATGCCTAAATGAAGACACCTAATACCCCTGTGATATCTAAAATACCCACTCAAGGGTTGCAGATATGACCATAGTCAATGGAGTTTAGCAAGCAATTCATGCTCTAAAGCTCATACCTAAGGCTGAGGTTTGTTTTTAAACAAAGACACAAGCGCTATTTAAAAAGACCTAGGCTACCCACCCTGTCCTTCAGTCACTTGTGCAGAGGGACTTTGGTCTTTCACAGGTCCCACCTCATATGTGACTATATGAATGTCTTGGAAAGCCTAGCACAACTCACAAGGCACAACAGCACCTCTGTCAGGGCAACTATCTTGAATACACCATCACTGACCTTAATGTAGATCCCCCTTTCCTCAGGGATCATAGTCATAAATTAATTTCTGATCTTTTGTAGTTATGAGCGAAAAAGTAGTTAACTCACACAAACCCAAAGTGCAGGCTCCTGAAGGACAATACTCTCGATGTGATCACACGTCATTCAAATTGATCTTCTTCTTTTTCTCTTGCTTTGTTTTCTGGAAGACAAGAGAATTGGTAAGTGATGTTCTCAGCACTACTTTTCAGTTAACTTCAAAAGTGGTTCTTTAGCTTGTTGCTGACTTGTCCAAACTGGATATATAAATAAATTGCATGATTTCTCTCAAACATAGCCTTTGGATGATTTCTGGAATATCTTTAACTGAAATATGTGGCTTTTTTTTTCTTTTTTTCTTTTTTTTTTTTACAGTCATCAGTGCAAATTGTGAGAATCATAGAGTTTACTCTTCTGTTATCCCTAGAAGACCTATCAGTGTCCAAGCAACTGCCTTTTGTGTCCAAGCAACAGCCTCACTCATTCTGCTCTTTGACCTCGTCTTCTTAAGTGACTGGAAATGTTCAAACAATGACAAATAGGAGCACTGTAAATCCCCTGAAAAAGTTGGCATTGGTGAGAATGAAGCTTACAGTGTGAAGGTCACAGAGCATATGAAACTAAACATACCTCAGGCAATAATGCTGGCTTTCACAGCACTAATGTCAACTATGGCATTAACAAGACAGCCAAGAAAAAAAAATCTCATATCCAGCAATAAACGATAACATAAATGCCTGAGGACAGGTTCTGGGAGCTTCTTGGTAATCAGTTCTAGTGCAGATTGTGAAGCACTTGCTGATTCTTAGGACTACTATTTGTGCACAAAAGCAGAGCTAAGGAGATCTATCAGCCTCTTTTCTAGGATGGCTGTTAGCAGAGGCTACAGTAATGTACCCTGAGAGATATTCATTCTTATCCAGTGCTTGGCACTGCCGTTTTACAATGAAGATCTACTCGATCTGCTATCTCAATACAATTTCATGTCTCTTATAGTATTCAGCTGAAATATCAAGGCTTCAAGCTTTTTACATGAGTTTTGCCTACGGGATCTCTCACCCTTCCTGGGAAATTTTTTTTTTTCTTGAATAATAGAGAACCAAACAAGTTTTTAGTATGTTGCTATATCAATGCTTGATGTGCAGATGTCTTGTCTTAGTGCTGATTTTTGTCTGAGAACAATGCCGTAACCCTCCACATGACTTACAGTCATCAGTGCTGACTGTCTCAATCCATTTCAAATTGCAGTTTAGAATTGCAATTTGGAACTATTAAGGAGTTGCTCAGTTCTGATTGATGTTGCACTAATAATTCCAAGAGCACACAGACAAGGATTTAACAAATGGAGCACCATAAGATGGAGCTGATGGTCTAACGAGCACATCGAGTACACAGGATAGTCACACGGTATCAGTGAGCTAAATCAATGAGTCGGCTGGTCTCTCCCACACTATAGGAAAACACAACGTTGCTAGCAAGTGTTTAGCTTCTTCCTATAAACCCTTCTTTCTTTCTTCAGCATTTTCACTCTTTATACTTCTATGTCTCTCAGGCAGAAATTAATTTCATATGAGCTGCATTTCAAAAACTTTGAGTTTTTCTCCTTCCATATGACATATAAAGGAAAGGGAATAAAGATCTAGTAGCAGAGCTATCGTTTGAGCAAAGTTCTTGTACAAACAACAAAAAGAAAATGAAAAACTAAAACAGGGGGCTTGTCTTTGGAAATCCACCAATAGAATGGAACCCATAAAGAAACAGGCCTGAAATTAGTATAATTCATGTAATATATCTGAACATTTCTCTGCATTTCCAGACGTCAAGAGTGGCAAGTGCCAAGGAATTTAAGGGTGTGTCCTTTAAACGCCTTCCATTTTTTTTTTCCCTTCAGATTGTGTTAATTTTCTTTACTGAAAAAAAATTACAGTTACTGCATTTTTTATAGTTCAGATAAAGGCTGTGACTAACTAGCACATTGTCTTGATCATATTTTTAATGATTTTTTAAAAATATTTGTTTATTTTAAGGTCTCAGTCAAATGATGGAACAGAAAATATATCACATGTAATGTTTATTAAACAGTTAAAATAAACAGTACATGAATGACTTAGCCATGTTGCCCAATGGATGCCTAAAAGTAAAAACACTTGTAGAATGCAAAATGCTACATGAACTATCTGCAAACAACAACAAGAAAATCCCATCAGCCCCAGATGTTAGAAGATAATGCAATATGATTTGGCACTGACAAGGCACACTTCATTTAATATACTCCTATTATTGAAAACTTGTGTGTATTTGTAGGAACAGCATGACTTACCATATGATCATAGAATATACATTTTCACATACAGAGTACATGAAAATTCTTGTCTCTATCATTGTGCTATTTTCTAGAGTTTAAATAATTTGGCAGAATCTGACCATCAAGAGTGTTCTTGTAATTCACCAGGGTGTCATTCTGCTTATGGGCTTCTACAGAAAATCAATTACATGTAGGTACTTTTTCTCAGAAGAGATTTTTTTCTATTTTAACAAAANTCCACGATTGCTTCCTTTGTGTTTCTGTAGTCACTAGGGACCCTTAAAAGTGTTTGTTCTTTATGCTGAGCATTTAAATAGAGGATATATCTGTTCCAAGAAATTCCTTCCCTCTGTCAGTGACAAAGCATTTAAAAGTCTTTGGTTTGATTGCAGTAAATCCCAAAGCTTGCTTTCCATTATACAGTATATCCTGCCTATTAGATAAGAATTGCACAAAAAAATCTTTCAAAAGGAATAGAAGCAAAGGAAGGGAAGCAGCTGTTTCTCACAAAGGTGATCTGTCAATTGAAACTGGAAAAGAGTCCTAAAATGGAAATACTTGTAATAACCTATAAACCTACTGGAAAATATCTGTACTTTCTCCTCCAGAATATGCCAGGTAAAAGTATATTACCATTTTAGCTAACAATGCCAAATCAGCCTTTGAATTTTTTACTCATAGCAGTGTGCTTCTGACATACAAAACAAGTCAGGTTTGGAGGGAGACGTAGTGGGAAGGATCTTTTATGGAAACTGAGGGAATAATTTGGGAAGTTGGACAAGGTTTTCAGCACTCAGAGAACAGATGAAGAGGAAAACAGATTTTCCCTACCCTAACTTATTTCTCCTTCTATACTATGCCAATTTCTTGATTTTCTCTTGGCAGTTTTTCTGCTCAGCTTTAGCACCATAGACAATTAACACTAGAAATCAAGTTCGACCTCAGAAAAATCTCTTAAAGTTTTCATTTTTTACTGGTTGGTGCCAGTTCAAATGAGTACATTGCTATAGCAACGTGACCAAAAAAATCTCTTTGAGTTAATGTACCTTTAATTAATACACATGGACACAAAAGGAAAGCAGAAAGCTATAAATACAGAAAGGTTCTGAAATGCCACATAATTTTGTCTTTAAGTGACTAAACAAGATGTGTGAAGGAATAAAGGCCTTTGTAAGCTGTATTACTAAGAGTTGTTTCGTGTGACTTATATTCAGAGCTCTGTCTCAAAGGGGTGGTGCTTACCTCAAGAAATCCTGTGACTCAGAAAGCAATCTAGTGCCCTGGGATCTGAATTTCAGCTTTGTCTGCATGCAAAACTATTTTTACCCCTCAACTAGATCAAAAGAAAAAATAAAAGAATAAATTGGAACAATAAAAACTAGGGTGGTAGTTCACTCTACAATCATTCTGTCTCTCTAGCTGAGAACTGCAAGAGGTGCTACTTTGTCTATGAAACCATAAATCACTTTCAAGGTCTGTCTTGCTCAGCCCTTTTAATTCCTGGCTCCCTTCCATTTTTCTAAAGGATCCAGAAAAGCTTTTCAAAAAACACCAAACTCCATCCTATGGGGAATTGTCATAACAATTTTCACTTACTATCTAGTAACAGTTTCATGAAATTTTCATATATGTTTACTACTTTTATATAATCCCCCCCTCCTCCCCTCCTCCTTCTTGTTACCATAGTTTCAAGTAGGGGAAGTAGGGAGTTGTGTATAATGTAGCTTTTTATTTTGCTTGAAGTAATTTTTGACCCATCACTTGTAGAGTTATGACACTCTCATGCATAGGAAATTGGTCACAGTTTAAGAAGTACTGATTCAGACACTCAGAAAAACCCCATCTACATTGACTTGACCTATTGGTGCATCACCAGTTTAGCTTCTGTTGCATGCAACCAGAATCAGAAGGTCTCAAAGACAACACCCTGCCCTTGCATGAGGCTCATCATTTAGCTTTATGTGTGATTCTGTAGTGTCAGCAGTCAACCAACTCATGGCCTCACCTTGCACAATTCACTTAACGTATCACACCCAGGTTATTTCCAGCTATCATACCATGCACATTAGTATGAATGTATCTATGAATTTAAAAGGATTTCAGCCTTATTAAGGGGAAATCTTAAGATTCACATATTCACTTAATAATAACCACATATTATGCAAGCAATATCTTAAACCCATACAATTGTTTAAAATTTAGTATGCAGGAGGCTGATCAGAAATTGGGAGTCAAATCCAATTTAAAATCAGCACATACTTCTGTTTGATTTGAAACAGAAATTTCTCATCTTGACCATTCAGTGTAGACCAGGAGATATCAAGGAATCATGAATTTTTGCCTACATCCATTTTCCATAAAAAGAGACTAATAACATTAACTGGGTAAAAAAGTAACAAAACCTACAAAAGCATGAGCACCCAAATGAAGATTGAGAACTGACACATGTCCTGTGTCCTGTCTTCAGGAATGGTGTGGGCAAGGATTTAAGTACTAACATAAAGTATTTATATGAAAATGAGTAATCAAGGGGAAATTACACCTGAGTATTTCCTTTAAAAATATGTATCACTAGGAGTGACCTTAGCTCTTCCAGCTGCTCCATGCCTTCTGATTTGACCCAGATGCCTGATGTCATCCTTCTTGTGTAATACTATCAGGTAGACCATTGTTCACCAAAGTGATGTTTCTGAATTTGTTTGATACTATCATTTAAGAACACTTACTTGACAGGTTTTCAAGGTCAGCTCATACTTGCACGGACAGCCCTCTGTGTCCAGTTCTGCAAGTTCCGTCTCCCTATATAGACTGTCATCCTTCATTGTTCCATGCACATGTGTTGCCTCTTTTACTAAGTGGCAGAATTTGGAGGGTTTGTAGCCCAAAGAAGTCAGTGACAACAAAACCTCAGTTCCCATTTGAGTAGAGCCTGATGTGCCCACTGCAGATTGCACAAAGGCAATGCCCTCTTTGACAGCTACCAACCCCACAAAAACCGTCAGATCCTGGGAACCATTCCATTGCAGAAACTGACTCTTCACATCTGGAGCAGGCAGCAAGCAGTCAAAAGTGATGCCTTGCAAAGCTTGTTTATTCAAGGTAAAATGTAGCATATTGCTTCTCAAAGCACATGACAGAATGTTGTTGTGGTGGTAAAAAAAGCAGCAAAGCAGCATATTTACAGCAAACAAAATAACACACATTATTGTTTACCACACACCTTTATATACAGTTACAGTGGTTACTTGTCACTTTTTAATAAGTGCTTTCCCTTATATTTCTCCAGTAACAAAACTTCTTATTGGTAACTTTTAAGTGTTGTAACTTGCAGTCTATTCCCAGCTATCTCTTCCACATTCTTGTTTACGTTCTTTCTCCATCCGTGCGCCTTCCTCTTTTAAGGATACACCACAAAGCTGTCAAGCTTAATGTCAGCACTCAGGGGGTCGGCAGACCCCCTGTTCACCACCACAACAGAAATCTAACAAAGCAGATTGGATTTTTTTTCTACACCTCCACTGGGGGACTCTACCCATTCCCACTAGGAAGCTTAAGAATGGAAAGAAGAGCAGGCACTTAGGGATGGCCAAGTACTTCAATCAATGGCAAGAATAAGAGACCATGAATCATATCTTTTAGTAAGTTCATATAAACATTTTCCTGTTGGCTTGAAACTCTTCCCCATTAAATAATTGAATTATAAGAAAAAAATAAAACTGTCATGAAAAGCTGGAGAAACATAATTGCCTTGTGAGGCGATACTGAGAGTTCATTCCCAGGAAATGGGTGATGTTGCTTGACAGTGCCACCCTAATCTATAGGGAATACCACAGGGAAGTAGTCATCATTCCAATTTGGAGTTATATTTGTAAATAACAGCTAGAATTTATCTAAAGTTCCATCAAATTCTTCATACATTATCTAGTGCCAGTTCCCATTCTCCTGCCTTTCTAATGCCCAGAGAATTAAATAAAGTTCAGTTTAAAAGAGTGTATGACTTAAAGAATGTTGCTGTTAGAAGCTGTGTGAAGCCGTTGTCAGATGGTTTTTATCTCAGTCACTAACAAAAACTACTAGTGTAGCTTACACTAATGATGAAGAATGTGCTGTAACTTGTGGACAGAGTTAGAAAAAGTTCCTTGCTACCTCCTGCACAGTCCCATCAGTGGATGCAGAGGCAGCAGCGTCACTGAGGAAAGTGAAATTCACCATATGGGCCATTCACAGCTGATAATGGCCCCAACACAAGATACTGGAGGCATAAAGCAATCCCAAGGTGCTTCCAACTGATCAAAGGTTAAATCAAGAACCAATAAGCATAAGTATGGCTTATAGCACTTTGTTCTTGCTTTTACTGCATGATGAGAAAATATACCTCAGTTTCACTCATGGGTTTGGTATAAACATAATCAGATAATTACAGGTCTGCCTGATTGAAAGGAGGAAATGGCATTTGCATTCAGGAACTCTGCTTTATCTATCTCTGCACACAAATAACTGCATGTTAAAAATATGAGGAAAATATGAAAAGAATTATCGTTTTCCAACAAAGGCATGTTCCTCATTGCTGAGTGACTAGCTCATTTTTTTCTCTGCAGCATAATACAATTATTGGAAATTGCAAAGCAATAACACAATCTTTCTCAGCATAAAATGGTTAGAGGATAAGAAATCAAAGGCAGGAAAAGAATAACTGCTTGAGGCATAGGTCATCTATTATGCTGTAAAATGTACCAACTGCATTAACTTTGTTCCATACCTAAAACTAATTGCAAATAAGGCCAAATGTGCCTTTCCTTGAACTTAGGTGAGTTCAGAGCACAGTCAAAGAAATAACGAAAAATAAAAGATCTGAGAAGACAGAAAGCCCACAATTCTAGTAAGAAATGTTTTTCCAGTTGCTCTCCATTACCTATTTTCCATGGTTATTTTTCACACTAGAGCAAAAATACTGTCATGATAGGCAACACCTGCATCCCTGGGCAATCATCCTTGGGTGGTTTCTGCTGTGATCCTCTCTTCCATCAAACAGCTTACTGTCTAATTCAGTGCTGCCTTGCATTTCAATAGCCATTTATGTCTGTGAAGACTGGCTGGAAAATACTGAAAACACCATGAGTAAATGAATGCAACATTATCATTTGACAGTCTTTTACCTATCTTTGTGCATGATGTAGCTCAAGGAGGGAGGGAAGAAAGGGGCTGTGGCAATGCCCTGTCAAGTTTTGGATGCTGTTACTTGGGGAAGGAGGAAAAGCCGTCTCCTTACTCAGCTGTTATGCAGGCCTGCACTCTACAGAAGTGAAGATGACTGCAAACAACAGTGAACATCAGAACATAAGTAAAAAGGCATAAGGTAGAAGGAATTAAATATTCCATTGGGAAATATTGAGATGTTAGAATACTCAAACAGGAATAAAATTTCTATGTTTGACATGCCTGTCTATTGATGTTCAGACTTACTGCCTTTGTTAAGAGAATTAACATAAAATATACAAGTACACTTAGCCACAAAGTTTTGGTATCCTTTGGGTTTTTTTCCTTCCCAGTAAGCTGATATATTTGCCTTTAAGCCATTAACAATCAAGACTTAACAAACTGCAGTTTCTGAAGTGTCCAAAAAGCTCACCATTATTAATCTCGACAACGTTATAGATCCTTGTGATGCCATTTCTCATTTTGTCTTCAAGTTTACTGAGCGACAAAAGGCCATATTAACAAGGCAGCCGTGAAGAAGGAATCAGTGCGACAGCAAAAAAGTGAGAGAGTGAGTGAGTGAGTGAGTGAAAAAAAGGCAGACACTGGGAGAGTAAGTCTTAGCTTTGTGAGTTGTGTCATTTATTTCACCTGCTTTCACATACAGATCCAAAATTCATGCTGCAGAGGAAGTGAGCAAAATCACCGTAAAGAAAAGACAACACTGATATTGCAATCCATTAAAAAGTTGTTCTTTGGGTGGGTTGCAAATCTTCACAGAAATATTAAGATTTGTAGCTTCTAAGAGCCTAAAAAAATTACTGTAATCAATGAGATTTTGTTAAGCAACGTCAACCGAAGTTGCAAAATATAAAGGATTACATTTCTTCTCTTTAGGCAACCTCACAGAGCACTCAGCCATTCCTGATGCCAGTTCTAAGCAAAAATGTGATCAGTGCAACAGATTTTGGGAACAGGTTGGTTGTACACCCTGTCCATCATTCCCTACAAAAACCATGTGAGTATCCCTATACCCCTTGCCTTTTTGTCAGGCGGTTCTGTATGTCTCCAGCTTTATTTCATTTTTCAGAAATAGGACTTCATATCACTAGAGTAATTCAAAATATAGTTAAGCAACTGTTTAAATCTATTAATCAAAAATAACTGAGATAGCAGTTTCTAAGCTCTCATGCAGGAATCTTTAACTTCCCACTGGAGCCCGCTCTGATTGGAGCTGCCACCTTTGGCATTGCTGCAGATCAAAGATGCACGTTATCAGAGTATTTTTCATTGAATACTTAATCTACTTAGCCTATACTTTTAAGTCCCTCAATGTATTGCACAGGTTTTTTGCAGAAACAGTGTTAGGAACTTTCATTCCCAGTCTCTCTTCTTTACTGATTCTTTGGGTTAAAGGCAACTCAGAACTATACGAGAGTATATAAACTCACAGGCATTACTTTAATTAAATAAGCTACTTTACCTCTTATTATCTTCTCTACAGAACACAGTCAACACTTTCATTGTGTAAGCTGGGGTTCACATTAGTATTTGCTTCAGTATGTGGCTGTGTTTCCATTGCAACATGAATATTAGTAGTAACCAAAGTTAACACAGGTTTTCCCCTTTCAGTATTGTTTTCACATACCTTGGGATTTATTCTGGTCAAGCTTAGTCTCCAGTGGAATGTACTTTTATATTTTTACAAAATTTGAACCACATTCTGCAGTCATTTCAAAATATAATTTTAATTAATTTCTCTTCACTTTTAAAAATACATATCCAAAAGTTGTGTATTTCTAGTGCTTTATAGACACTGAGACCACTCTGACCAGCCTGGTTTGCTTTGTAGACTACACTGACAGTTAAGAAATTTTTTTAGACTGCACTGACAATGTAGAAAATTAAGTAGAGGGTTCCATAAATCATAAATGCCAGAATGTGTTCTGTGGCTGTCCAGAAGGCTCTTCTAGTTGTGATTGTGTGTCAGTAGTTTTGTATTGGGTGTGCTTTTGAAGCTGCTTTTCAGGCATACATATTCAAGCAGTTACACATCTGGAAAGCTCTGCTGGGCAAAACATGCTTTCTCTTAAGCATTGGTCCAAAACACAGCCCAAGAGAAAAACCAGTCTTTGCTGTCTTTTAAAGTCCTGACCTGGCTCCAGACTCATCCTTGAAGGGATTCATTCTTTACAGATCTGGATGATGGGGTGCAAATCTCCAGAAGAAACTGGTTGTGTAAGGGTTTAAACTCATCCTCTATTAAGAGCCCAAGCCTTGAATAAAGTCTTGAATTGCTTTTCAGGATTTTTCATACTACCTCACCACCAGAAGTTTGCTTTACTCCTCTAATCATTCAACTAAAGTGTTTCCTGTCATTCTCATATATAACTCTCGGCTTTTTCTTTGCTGACAGCTGGTTTTTATACTGTTTCCCTTCTCAGATGGTCTTCTAGAGAGGACAAGATTTTGAACAAGCTACTGGGATCTGTTTTCATGGCACTGAAATGACTACAACACGTTCTCTGAAATAGATAGTTCCCATTTTCAAGCCTGTCTCAAGCTCATCCTCTTAATGCAAAAATGAAGACGTCAGAAAATACTGTCTTTGAACTGAACAGTCATATTCAATTTTCCCTTTTGTTGCACTTGTAATGTTATCAGTTTTACCCAAAACAAATACTTGCACGTATTCATGCACAGAAGTGAATGCTTCTGAAGGAAATATTTAAGGAGGCCTAAAGTTTACTGTACTTAGTGCTTTTTATTCCTAATATGTGAGGGAACGTTTACCAAAGAGATACCTTATCTATAATTCAAAATTAGAATGAGCCCCAAAAGACCCAGAGTTGAATATCACATAGAAATGGAACTTTTTTCTGGATGATTCTGACACCGACTCTTCACTTGAGTTGTTAAAATTAGAACACTGCATTCTTTGGAAAAGTTGGAATAGGATATTTACTTGTATTTTGCAGATGTGTCTTTCTACTTGGTTAGCCCAAATTAATCTGCCCCTCATTAGCAGATTCTAGTTCGGTATAAATGTGTGAAGCCTTTAAAGCTCTTACTTGTTTGGTTTTTGGTTTAAATCACGTATTTTGAAAGACTGACGTCTAAGAGAATTGAGACTAGCTGAAAAAGCTGAAAAGCAAACTGTAGGTGGGAGATCAGACTCTAACTTCTCCCAAGACTCAAGTCATTTCTTTGCAAAAGTACAAGGGAGAATGTGTTGGATTTTCCCACTTTGCAGATAGCATTTGTAGGTAATGACACTCCAGTGAGCAGAACCACAGAAGTAGATGCTTGCAAGTTTGTAGCATACTGTTATGAGTGATGTATGCAGTGGTGACCTTTATGCCCTACTTGCCTTCCTTATGTTTAGGTCATGCCACTCACCACTCTCAAAACTCCTCTTTTTCACTGTAAAGTAACTTACAGAATTTCAAAATGAAGAAGAAAAAACCCCTTAACACCTCTAAAAAAGAACAGGCCAGGGAACCATCAGAGCTCCTCTGCTGCTGTTTAAAATTAATGTTTTGCTCAGAGAGGAGATAAGAGTTGGAGCTTATCAACCCAGAGATAACTTGAAAGGCTTTCCCTTCTTTGATCTTCACAAGAACCCATTTATGCTTCTGTGCATCAGCAGTAAATTCCCTGGAAGGTCCATACCTACTGTCATGCACCCTCATTCAAGGAGCAACTGATGTTTAAAGTCTGAAGTTCATCTTCATTCCTAAGTGTCACTGCAGTAAGTATATTAAATTTATGGAAACAATGCTCGGAAACACTTTACACTGGTTAGTTGCTGGTAGTGTGCTATAATACTGATTTGTAATTCAGAAGACAAACATTTCCAGCACTGTGTGGGAACAGCAATGTCAGCAGTCCTCAAAAGAGTAGGGAGTTTTGATCAGCTGCACAAGTTCAGATCACCATCTTGTATAGTACGGTGTGAAGTTTGAACTGAGAAGTGTCGAGATACACTGCAAAATGGTGTTCTCAGGCACCTGTATGCTGCTTTTTCATTTATTAATTTTTATAATACATAAAACACTGAATGAAGTAAAAATCAATTAGAAAATTAAGAAAAAAGCTAAACAAAACAGCCACAGACAAATAAAAAAAAATACGAACCCCTCAAGCAAACCAAAACAAAAAACCAATGCATCCCAGAAGATTTAGTAGCTTATCAGAAGAATTTGTAAGGAAAAGAGGAACATGCTTGAGAAGGCATGCAATTACCCTTTCAGAGATATATCTGCAGTGGGAATTGGGGAATCTTTGTTTCAGAGAAACTGTGTCATGTAATTTATCATGACTTATTGGCTCCCTTGCAGTGATTTATATCAGCTACAAATAGATTCCAGACAGGAGACATGCATGGTTATTGTGTTATAAGGTTGTTACAGGTGTCAAGTTAAGTTAATTATTAATGAATTTAACTGATAGTTAAGTATTCCACATTTCCTGTGAAATATTTGTGGCTAAATTTGTCCATCTGTTAACTGAGTTCTAAAAAGCATAATTAAGACAAAATTCTCCAACACTCTCTTCAAAATAGAGGTACATTGGACACCTCTTGGTCATCTGCCAAGACAAATAAAGTGCAAGCATGAAAAAGATAACTTAGTGTTGGCAAAATTTTCTTTTTAGTTTTCTTCTTTGAATTAACCAAGAACATTAACTCTGGGTCTTGATTTCTGCTTAAATAGGTATGACACTTCTTGGAATAACATTAATATACCTGCTCAGTTTTGAACCTAATAAAAATAACAGATAGAAGTGAAACCTCATCTAATCTTGATGTATCAGAGAGCTCACAGGCATCAATTTAAGAAGAAAACAGAGCTATAATTTCAGTTTCCAACAGATCATGCTATTGGTAAATACATTGTGAACTTTAATGAATATTATGTTTCTTCCAATTTTCTAAGTGCCTTTACAATGGTGTCCTCTTACTGTGGAAGTTGGAAAATAAAGTGCTACAAAACCTTTTTAACTTCAGTTGAGCAAGCTAAGTTTTGGAAATTGCTTGCACTGTGCACTTGGTGATTGTCAATTCCAGGAGAAATAGCTTGTGGCATGTATTAATCTGAGCTTGTTTTCAGTTGATTTTACACCAGGGAAACTCCACTGAGGGAACTTATTCAACATTAGTACAAGTGAGATAAGAAGCCTGCATTAGTGGAGCTTAGTCAAACATCAGGAGGAGTAAGATGTCTGCATATGGAGTACAGCTAAATTGTTTTCATAATGGATTCTATTAATTGAATTCATTTTCATGTATAAGTAGAATTTAACTAGAGTCATTTTTATTTCATAGAATCATAGAATGTTTGGGTTGGAAGGGACCATACCACCTTGTTCCAACAGCCCTGCCATGGACAGGAACACCATCCACTAGACTATGTTGCTCATAGCCCCATCTCACCTGGTGTGGAACACTCCAGGAATGGGGCATCCACAGCTTCTCTGGGCAAACTGGTCCAGAGTCCTTTTTTCCTCACAATAAAGATAACTTTTTTTCCTAATATTTAATGTAAACCTATGTTCTTTCAGTTTAAATCATTCTCCCTTGTCCTGTCTTTGTATGAGTTTTCTCTGTTTTAAGTACCAGACTGTGGATAGTAAACTCAAATGGGACTGATTAATTTTGCTTTAATGATAATACAAACACTAGCAACAGTCACCTATTTTTTTCCCCAGACAAAGGTTATGGATACAGTAATTATATATATTGACATTCAGTACAGACCCTTATGTTTTGTATTCTCTGAAAAATAATAGTTCATATCAAAATTTTTATACGTTTTACCCAGCATGAACAAAAATCTCCCACTGTAGCTGAGAGCTACATTGTTAATCTCAACAAACAATGTCAAAGACTTCACTAGCCCAGACTGTGAGTAGTAGATTCTTCAAAATCATGGTTTGCTAAGTAGTTTTTCTATTGTTCTGTTGGTAGGTTTGAAACATATGCTATGCTTGCTGTAATAATTATTTCTCCCTCCAGAGCTACCAGACTCTGGCTTTCATTAGACCTTAAATGTGTATCCCAAAATATTTTAAAATTAATGACTTTTCTGAAATTATTATTGTTTGACCTGAAAGCCTGGAAAAACAACCTACAAGGCATTCCTCTAATTGCTGTTATTGTAGCATCATGTAAAACTGCCTTTGTGTAGAAGGCAGAGCCTTCCTAAAGGCCTCTGGGAATCTTCCTACATGGTCCAGTAGAGGAGTAATCAGGGGCTGAAAGTTATTAAAGAGACAAAACTAGGTAAGCAGGAAAAGGGAAAGAAAGATTCTTGAGAGTAATTTTTTGCTTGCCTGTGAAAGGGAAAAGGTCTAACAAACACAAACATAACACCCAGAGACAAAGTGGAAAGAAAATCCAGCCATGCTATATGAGTGGAATGAAATGTCTGAGTAGGCTCAAAGATTTTACCTTGCCAATTATCACTTAAACTGATAACACAAAGTACTGCTACTGCTCACCAAAGGTCCCATTCACCTTATTATCTTATTTTCCTAATCTGTAGGCCAAGAAGAACAAAAATTTTCAAAAATATACATGCAGAAGAAGGCTAAAGAGGTCATAGGACAGTGGCAAGTGGGTTAATTATTAGTTTGTAAAATTGGACTTGAAGAAACAAAGCGCTGAAATTAGTGTAGAAATGGTAAATCATGTCTTCTGTTTAATTCACTGAAAATCAGAAATTAAGTTTTTCAACTTGTTTAGGATGATCATAGTGAAAGATTCTTGCAATAATAACTCAGGTAATGCGGACAAGAGAAATCTGTACCTGTCAGAGAAAGTAAAATACTAGAAAGTCTACAGACTAAACTTTATCCTGCAAAGATTTGCTGCTTCTAGTTGTGACATGCAATGTATTAACCTAGGGATCTAGCACGTTGTGAAGAAAATTTTTCTAATTTAAAAAAATGTGTATTTCATAATGCGAAAAGTTAGAAAAAATACTGATGATAAAGTGAATATTTCTCTATTTATTTTTTCATCATTCAGTAAGTTACTTATTTGACAAGAAAACATTCTTATTGCTTTAGCAACTAAAGCCTCCTTTAGTCAGAAGGTGTATAAAGTATTTCCATAATGACTTCATGTATGTGTGTACAAATATACATTTAAACTGATTGGAGTGTATGAAAAAAAAATTGTCCTTGAACTGAATGTAGCCAGAAATAAACAATAGTAGACCACACTGTAGGTACAGAAATTGACCAGGTGGAGAAGGGGTGTTGCACACAGATATCATCAAAGATGTCTCTGCTTCATGCATATCTTGAACTGTTTTTTCAAAGGATGTCCTGCTGAAAGAAATGAGTGCTGGGAAAGAATTTGAAAGATAATATAAGGAAGTGATATAAAATAAATTACTGAATAATTACTAAGAAATTAAGAGAGAATAGTATTGAGAAAATGCTAAAATACAGTTAATAACATTAAGAAATATTATAAAATAATACAAATAGAGTTTAGAAAAACAATAGTAAGAAATACAGGCAGTACACATATGCCCTGTTGGGTCTTCACCTTGCTAATGAGTATGTTATTAGAAAGCCACGCACATAAGAAGGAAGAACCGAGTTGGGCCTTTCCACCATCAGAAAGTCAGTTCAAGCAGAATGAGCAGTAACATAAATGCATTCCCCAACCACAACAGTGTAGAAGAAAGGTAGTTTTGACAGTGAAATACTTTGTGGTTTCAGCTGCATTTCCTCCTGGTTATTTGGAGGAATGTACATGTATAAAGTACAAAAGCAACTGTCAAGAGAATTGTGCTATGACAGGTTCTTGCTGAGCTACAGAACTATCCCAAGATCAGTCACCAGAGCAAGCTCAGCTGAGTTTCTCATGGGTTCATTGATGAAAAAATGCTGTCAGTCTCACAGGGAAAACGTTGTCCTCAAACTCTAAGAAAGAGCAATTCAGTTGCCTGAAGATATTAGGATGATGGATCTTAGTTGCAAAAGCATCGTTTTTCTGTTTTAAGCATTAGAATTCAGGTTTAAGCCAACTAAAATCCATCTCCAAGTTCTGCCCAAGGCTAAAACTGAATGGCAGCAAGTACTGAGCATTAACCTCCAATATCAGATATCAATATCCCCTGAGGTCTTTGCATGGTCAGATTGACATGGTATTGAATACAAAAGAGAACAGTCAAATATTTTGACAGCTTCAGACCCAAATTACTTACAGTGAGACCCTACTGGTAACCATATCCACAGCACAATTTTAAGAGAAATAATACTTAGTAAAAAGGAAGATGTCCATGTGAGTAGGAGCTCAGAACACTAATAATCACTTGTGGATGAAGTAAGCGAAACTGTATTCAAAAGCCAAATGACAGCTATCAGGTTTAAAACCAAATAAAAATGTTCTACATTTTAAATAATTTGTTATATGCGGTTTTTTTATTCTATTACACACAAAGAATATTAGTCGTATATAAATTTCCATTCAAAATTTTTATAAAGTCACTACAGATGTAAAAAGATAATAACCCCAGTTCTACAGTGTTCTCATCTCAGATTTTTATTATTCTCATAATTTACGTTGCATTGTAGAACAATATAATAACTTTTCAGTGGATAATTTAACATCCATATATATGTTCACATTTTCTTATTGGATACAATATTAAATAAAATACCAACATTATAGTTCAAACTAATAGACTTAAAACTTGCAAATCTCTAATTGATATGAAATATCTGACAGATGCTTTATCTAAGTGTTATGTATGTCATTAATATGTCTTATCTTTTAAAAAAATGCTAAAGACTTCAATTCATTTTTGTTAGGTATTCTTAAAACATTCTTTAAGACCTAACTAAAAAGACACAATTAATAATATTTTGGTACTAAACAGGCCTTTTAAAATTGCTATAATAAAATCTTGATAAAGTTAGTGCAAGATCTTAAAGTATATCATTTGTTTACTCAGAATATACACTCCAGATAGGTCATCTTACTATACTTTGGCCTATAGAAAATTCATACAGCTCCGCAAGATGGAACTGACCGAAACAAAGTTTCAAATTTGTGTGAAATACCTGGACATTGTAGCTTTAAAAATGAAGTTACTGCAATTGATCTTAAACGCGAATCACCTAGATATGCCCTTTCCCCCGCCTTTCTTCTCAGAAATAAGGGAAGCAATGCTTCAAAAATGGTCACCAGCAAATGTCCTGCACAAAAAGCTTTTGAGCTGGTAGCATCCATACTTCAACAACAGGTGCATCAGACACACTGCTCTCCAAACCTCCAGGTAACCTCACTTAGATTTTTGGAGCACTTATTAAATAGGATAAAGTGGGAAGAAATGTCAAAGCCTCAAGAGATTTAACTTTTTGTTTTCCAGTATACTGTAATATGGGCAGACTAATATGCAACATAAAATTAACTTTCACTACATATTTGTCTCTACAGGCTTTAAGGATGAGCTCTGTGTTTACCTTTCACTCATTCACCCTCCATTAACACAGCAGAGCATATTTTTACTTACAAACAGAAGCATTTTTACAGAGAGACAGAAGTACAGTATTAGATTCTCATTTCTGTGACACTGATATCTGTGGCAGAACCCAAAACTTCTAGTGTGTAAATGTGAATATAGGAATAAACTCTGGTGTTAATAAGTAAATCTCTGTGAAAGCTAGTGTTTGCTTCAAAGATGGTGATTAATACTGTAACATCAGTGAAGCCAGGGAAACGTGTCTGAGCAACACATAATTCTGGAAAAAGAAGCATTTGTCAATGTAACGAAATTGATACAGCCAGAATAGAAGCGGTTATCCTCATAACACTTCCACTGAGCAACAGGAGAGCCACTAAAATGCAAATCAGGAAAAAGTCTTGAGATTTCAGGCTTGATTTTTGCAAATCCTAGATAATACAGAGATTTCAAAATCATCCTGAGCAGTAGTATGTTCATTATCCTTAGCCACAATTGTGCTACTGTGGTTTAGACCGATGACTTCTGTGAGCAATTTTAAACCTTGCAATTTAAAGAATATATGAAATATTACATAGAATTGCAAGGTCAAGAAATAATTTCATACCAGGCAAAATGCAGGAGGAAAGAGGAAAGGAGATGATAGACCTGCATAAATATATAAACCACTCAGGAGGGAACTTCAGCCCAGACTAGCATCTCCTCTGAATTAACAGAAAAAATTATACCCAAGTGAAGGGGAAGGACAAGGAACCATGGCTGGACACTGCACAGTTTCATATGCAAAAGACAAAGGATATGGAATTTAAACTCCTTTAGAGAAGCATAATCCTGCATAATCCTGTGTGAGAGGCCATCAGGATGCATGACTTAAATTAATTTGCTTGTTTTTTCCTATCCATAAATCGATTTCATTCTGTTTGTCAGGGTCCTGAGGTCACTACCAGCCCACATGGGTACTGTTCATCCTCCTCTGGGATCTCCACTGACTCTGCCTCCATGAGCAGCAGCAAAGAGGACAGTGGCCTGTGCTGGGGTCACCTCAGCTGGCCTGCCCTCCATCAGCAGCTGGTCCTCATCACACCCTGGTACTTCTTTTTCCTCAAAGCTGCTCTTTAAGCAGGGTCAGGCTTTCTGGGAGAGGCAAGTCAGGCCCAAGCCAGTGCAGGCTTAGCCCAGTGACAACCCAGCCCAATTCTCATCAAGGCAGTTCTGCCACTGACATCCAAAGAGTTGGGATTTCACATGGGTTTTAATACTCCATATATACCCAAAAGAAAAAGATTCACAGAGCTGGATGCACCTTCCCCAAATCTCTGCATCCCAAAAAAGGGCTGCCTCTTCACACCGTTTTTGGGAATTCCCCAGGAGTTCATGCAAGCAGGACCCAGTCATATCCTTCCAAGAAAGATGAAAACAACTCTAGATCTAGATTCTATCTGTGTGCACATATGGAGGATCAAAAACAGGCTTCCCACCCAGGAGGCTGTAAAACATTTAAAGAAACAATACCTTTCCTGACACCTCAAAATTGAAACACCTAACTTTCCTCTTGGTGTAATTCTTTTAATTTTTTTTTTCCCTCTCAAGTCATGATATCATAAAGAGATTTGTTTTGCCTCAAAACCAATGACTAAATCTCTTTAATTTTAATGATGTTTATTGGAACTCCTCAAGGGTAGGATTAGACCTTTACTCTATCCCAAGGCATCTCATAATTAGCTTCACAGAATGCCAAGCACATCAGAACATTCATAAAACATCAAATATTTAAATGTTGCAGTATTGATTCAGGACTCAAATCTATATAAAAGATATTTTAATATACTATATATTCCTAAGTAGGAACTTTCCTGGGACCCTACAAGTTAACATTGCACTTCCACAGAAGCAGCACAACCCCACCGTAGGTCTGCTAACATCCCAAGATGTTGGTGAGATCAAGTAATTCTGTCACAGTATCAGTGAGGACTATGCAAATGAATGTTTTTTCAAATGAATGGGATATTAAGGCCATTATGTTCTGACTATTAAGACAATGTCAGACTTTTTTATGTCTGGCATATAAATGAAGCAACCATATTTTGCTGTGCTTTACTTTAAACCAGAAGAAGCCCAAGAACAAAACCAAGTAGTCTTTATGTTTCACTGTGAGTTGCAGGACCCTCTTTCAGAATATTAGAGGACTGTGTTTAGACCTGTAAAATTCCATCTGGACCTAGTTCCAAATTCCAAAACCTATTGCCATTGAAAAATTTGTCAAAACAAATTTGGACAGATGATTTTTCAATACAAGAAATTGGCTCTTCCTGAAATTTGCTTTAAAAAAAGTCCTGAGCAGCTCTGCACAACCTGCCCACAAGCCGCTACACAGAGTAGCAAATGTGCTTAAAATATCACAGTGAGGTTCTGTCCTCGGGTATTCAGGTATATATGGAAAAATAGTAAAATAACCCTGGCACTCAGGAAAGCATATTTTTAGAATTACATATCCTAGTTTTAAGATCAAGAGTAAAGCATTATCTTTGCTACTTATTCTTCTGGATGGTGATGAGAAAATCACTTCCTTTCCCACATTTAAAGTAAAGACAACAACTGCATCTCTTTGCAAACAGTTGCAAGATTTATCACTGCAACACACACAGTATTTTACTTCAATATCAGAGCACTTTACTTAAGATGTCCATTTTCAGAAACAATAGTTCACAACTGGGAGTACCTAGACATTAAAAAAATTAGCAGCAGGGTTTGTAGAACAATGGGCAGCTCTGAATATCTTAAGCATCCCAGGGGTTTTATGAGACCTAGAAAAACAGAAGGGGTGTCAGTCGCTGTTACCTGACACTCCGAGTGCATTGGTGATTTGCAGCATCTTAGTCATAGAAACGGATTGCATCTGTAGGTTACGTTTTGCTGTGTCTGATGTGCAGAACAGGTCTTGAGACTCCCCTAATAAAATCTGTGACACCCTTACCTCTCAAAACTGATCAGCACAGGGAGTGAGTACATGTGGCCAAGAAAATGGCAGTGGGAGTACAGGATTGACTTGGAGGTTGCTGCTTCTAAAATGGTTTCCTCGTTGGCTGCCATCACCAGTTTGTTTTCAAGGCATTCTGTCTCAGTAAGTTAAGAAAGATGCTAAACATATCCCTGTGTCACCACATGGTGACTACCTGCCTCTGGTCCCAGCTAGCCCTGCTGAGGCTCTGCTGACCCCACACAGCAGTCTCCCAGCCCTGTGTTGGCTGGCACAGAACCTGCTGCCTTTGTGCCGAGGGCTGGTAGCAGCAGCACAGCAGGAGCTGGGGATCCAACAAACACCAAAAAGCAGAAGAGGGTGGGAAGAGGACCCCAGCCTTCTCTTCCAGCTTTAGGCTGACCTTGCTTCTCTCCTGAGTGTCTGTAATACAGCAGCAAACTGGGAGAGAATGTCCTGGTGACTGCATGTTCGGGGTGTTGGGAGGGGTGAGCATGCTACCCAGTGGAGGATAGCTCATGTGAGAGACTCTCATCAAACCCAGCTAGGCTCCAACTTATGGCTTTGCTAAAACATCACTTGGACACTGCTACTCAAAGCAGCTAAAAACGGGATTGTGATCTGTGCAGGGCCCACAATTCTCCATTCCTGACAGTGGATTAAGGCACGAAGGCATGTGGTGTTTTGAAATCTCTCTCCACACTGGGATGCTGTATTTCCTCACTACTTAAAGGTTGTTTGCTGTATAGCTAGGTTAGGAGCCCTTGGTGCAGTTGTCATGTCCTTTATTCCCTCTGTCTACATTGTGATCAGCATAGGTACCTGTAAAGCCAGATTCCTGAATAATGCCACTGGGTTACTCTTCTGTAGCTGATCCTTGGATTTTTTTCAGATGTGACAGAGAGAAAATATGACATTACAGTCTGTGGAGAAAGCATTGGCCTTTCAGATATCCATCAGAGGTATTAACTCTCCTACACACACTGCATCTTCTTCCAGCATCCTGCTAGGGCCAGTTTTCTGTGGTGTGAGGCCAAGGATGAGGCACAGTGGCAGCTGGGGCATTGTGTGGGACACAGGAGACCCTTGGACACCTTTGAAGGACTGAGACCAGCAGGGCAAAACTTGAATCTACATTGTATTAATGGTCTGGACTTCAGCATGCTTTATGTGCTGGTCCTCATCCAGATTTCGCTTGATGAAGTACTTCCTCTACACAAAGGTGGAACACAGACCTGGATCAATGTGTCTGTAACACAGCAGCTGGGATCAACCAGCAAACTCACCAGCACAGAACTGCTCAGCCATGGAGTATTTGTATGAGTACCTGAGCAGCTGTGAAAAGGAACAGCATCCACAGCGCTCTCTCTGGCAGAGCCCCAAAGAGAGCAGAGTGTACTAAGATTCCAGTGGATGTGCAAGGGAGAGAAGATGTTCATGGCTTCTCTGAGCTCATCTCAACTATTAGGAAGGCTTATTTCAAGAAGAGTGCCCTGGAAGCTATAAAGCAGGTGCTCACATTTACTGCTTTTACAAAATAAACCATTACATTTAATGTGTCTTATTGGATCAGATGAAGGAGTTGTTACCCTCATTTTGAATATGGTTCTAATGTCAAATGACTCCTGATTTCCATGAAAAGCAGTCAGGTGGTAGACTGAGAATTAAGCACTGGGAATTGGAGTAGAAAAAGCATATTACAAACCATACAGGTTTTCACAGATAAAGAAACTCCATTTATTAAAGAAGAAAACTTTCTAATAGTTACAAAGGAATTTTTATTCATAAATAGGTTCACAGTATCACCCTTTCATCCTTTGGATAGGTCAGTCTAGTGCTTGCTCTGAATTCCTTGAGGCAGTTTTAATTTTCAATTAATGCAGGGAGTCATTACCATACCAGACATGCAGTGGAGGACTGAAGTCAGTGTACTGAGAAGGACCAGCTAAACTGGAAAAGTTTTTCCATTGCTTTTTAGAATCTGGGGGTAAGTTGTGCAAACAAAATTACTTTTACTTCATCTGTCTATTGAAATATGGGTGCTCCCTTGGCTTCAGTAATTAAAATGCTGGAGAAAATCTAATTACAATTTTAAAATTAACTGTCTGAGAACTGTGGCACCGTACAAGTGAGTTCCTCATAATTTCAGTTACACCTCTTCAGTAATAAATAGTAATGAGTTTTCAACTTGGGAAAGAGAAAAACCTGTAGAACTGCTTTTTTCATTTAACAGTAAGTACTGGTTCTGCAGTACCACAGAGGAGTTTTATAAAACCAAAACAACATGCAGAATAATGGCCTCTATGGTGGAAGAATACTTTTACATACTTGGACAAAAACAATTTGAGAACTAAAGCCTTAAACCTTTACTATTACAGTTAATGGAAAGTCCCCTATCTGGCTTCTGCAGACCCATTTGTGGGGTTCTGACCTTGAATGAAATGGCAAGGTCTCACTTGCCAAAATGAAGATATCACTCCTGAGCCATCCAACTTTTGTTGCAGCAATATTTTTTCACCAAGACAACTCATTGTACATTCTGTCTTTCAACATTTAATGTCTTTTTTCCCCCTTCTTTTTCTCAACACTGCCCCCCTCCCTTCTCTCNTCCAGTCCCAGGGAAGCCATTTAGAGGCAATTCCTGGGCACCATAACTTACTGGGTGGCTTCATGTCCCTCACCATTAGCAAGGCTCACTCTGGTTTTGCAGGACCTAAGCCAAATTGAAAAAACACACCTAAAGGGAAGAAATCATGTCAGTGTAAAACATGTCCAAGCGGCATCAGGACTAGGTTGTGTAAGCTTTCCCTCCCCAGGTAATCTCTCCTCAGTGCTTCTTTCCATTTACTGTTCTTCTTTGTTAACATTATTGCTCCTGGGCTCTGTGAAATACCAAAGTGAAATCAGGTGCATCTCAGTCAAAGCAACATAGGCATCTTGTCACACAAAAAGTAGCCTGAGGTATCACACATATTTGCTGCAAAAATAAACTTCTCTTTTTTTTTTTGTTAATGGATACTATTGATTCACACACAACAAATTATTAATGAGAAAATGTTAACAAATGCTAACAAAATATTTTCCACTACTTGAGTGTAAAAATTATGGAATTTCATAACCGGTGGAATAATCACGCATCAATTAAACTTTTTCACCTTTTGATTCGAAATACCTATAAATTTATATCTTTATTTCTTTGGAGATAATATCTACAAAGCTTATCCCTGATGATTTTTGCCTGGTAAAATTAAATTAACATACTTACAATCAAGATTGCTTGTGCATCTTTATTCCATTTGTATCTGGAATACTACAGAAAAATAATCTTTTCACCATTAAATTATTTTATAAAAGAAGCTGCAAAGTACATCATTATATAAAAATTTGATTTTTTTAGAGGTCAAAAATTTTCATTTAAAAATTGTCTTAGGTAAATAGTGAAATTCATTCTCATTCTATCTGAATCATTTCAGTCAGAGCTATCTACAGGTAAGTAGGTAATTTTGAATTAAAAGAGTGTCTGGGAATAGTTCATGTATCAGTAGGACCCAGAAGGAGAGGTAAAATCACAAGTGTATGCCTCTTACTTGTGTCTGTAGTTATACAAGATCACTTTCATGGCTAATGCACCATTATTATTTTATGTATGTATATTATATATATGTGTAACACAGCTGGACAGTGTCACTATTGGGCCAAGGGCTGCTTGTGAGAAAATATGCATAGCTCTGCTTACCTATATTACAGTAAATAATGGGTTCGATTTTCATAGAATCCTGCAGGTTGGTTATGATGATCAGGCCCTCGTGAGCTGATAAATATCATCAGTAGGGCTGCTTAGCAACCTTTGTGCAATAAACCAAGAAAACATTATCATAGGCTGCTTTTTACATACGGCTTGTGCAGGGCATATAGCAGTAGCAATCACTGGGTGGGTCACCACTCTTCCTCCAAGTTCTTCCCTGTTTCCTCATCCTCACTCCCACTCCACCTACTGTCCTTACGGCAGGAACCTGACATGCATTTCTTTCAGACTTCCCAAATTTTTCTCTGTTTTCTCTCTGTTTTTAAATTACTTTAGATGGCCATTCTTCCTCCCAACCCTACAGAGCGGATTGGGTATTGAGTGCCCTTCAGGCACTAAAGAGTATTTTCTTAGCTGCAGCTGTAACAGCCAGGAGACAGAGCATAGAAAAAAAATCACTCCTGTTGACCTGTCGAAAACCTGAGCTACAGTGGGTCCCCCATTTACAGAGATGGGCTGTATCTTGACAGGTCATGGCAGAACACCAAGAGTATTTGTCCTACATAAAGAGTTGGCACAAATCACAGAATCACAGAATATGCTGAGTTGGAAGGACCCACAGGGATCATCAAGCCCAGCTCCTTGTTCTGCACTGGACCATCCCCAAGAGTCACACCATGTGCCTGTGAACATTGTCCAAATATTTCTTGAGCTCTGTCAGGCTTGGTGCTGTGACCACTTCCCTGGGGAGCCTGTTCCAATGCCCAACAACTATCTGGATAGAGAACCTTATTCCAATATTCAATCTAAATCTCCCCTGACACAACTTCAGGCCATTCCCTTGGTCCTATCACTGGTCACCACAGAGAAGACATCAGTGTCTGTCCCTTCTCTTCCTCTCACAAGGAAGTTGTAACTGCAATGAAGTCTCCCTTCAGTCTCCTCTTCTCCAGGCTGAACAGATGAAGTGCCCTCAGCCGCTCCTCACATGGCTTCCTCTCAAGGCTCTGCACCATCTTCATTGCCCTCCTTTGGACACTCTCCAAGAGCTTAATATCTTTCTTACATTGCAGCGACCAAAACTGCAAACATGAGATACTACTTGAGGCAATGTGAGCAGGGCTGCAGGGAGGGGGCTAATTTATACTTTTCATTTTCTGTCTTTGTAGTAGGTGAAACTTACTGAAACTTACCATTTTATCATCATATTTTTCATTTATATGTCAGTTTAAGCAATGGGGGCATACTTATCTGTGGGCAGTTTGACATAGGCTTTGCCAGCTTACATGGGAACTCTGTGAAGGAGAAGAGAGAACAATTTTTTCTCACAGATATTAATCACTGCACCTGTCTTCTCTTTTATCTCATTTCTATGCCACTTTTCTCCCTAAAGACACAATTAATTGATTCATCTCTAACAAATTCACAAGGTGACCTGTAGCTACAGGACAGCTTGGTTACCTGCAAATGGAGGCTATCTAAAAAATAAGATTCCTTTTGAGAAATTGTGTGTGAGATTAAGAAAATATGATCTGAAAAAAAAAAACCAAACTATTAACACTGTCGGGGCAAGAGGAGCTTACAATTAAAGTTCCATGTGCTATGTATACCACTTGTTTTGAAAGGTTTTTGTAAAATTTGACTAACAAAGCCTAAACTGTGTTAAAAGTATGTTGACCTATTTGCTGATGCTTTGGTTCACATACTAAGTCCCATGACGAGTTTCAGTCTTCAGGGTAAACACTTCCTCATTTATTGTCTCTTGTTTTACCAGCTGGACTTCTACAAGTATGTGACACGCAAGTAATTAATGCTACTTTAAATATTCAGAAGCCACATCCGGCACCTACCATCCTATACAAGGTCATAAGAAGTGTCCAAAAATAATTTAGTATATATTTTTCTGGCAAAGAAAGTAAGATTTGGTATTTGAAGGTTCAAGGTTTTTATCCTCTGTTTTGAGATTTGAAAGCTGACTTCCTAGCAAATGGAAGGTGTGATACTCACCTAATCTGAAGATTTAAGGGCTAAATTGCAAAATCTGAAGTGAAATCATGAGAAAAAAAAAAAACCCTTCACTATAGGTGGCATTATGGTTTGCTTTAATCCTTCACCTTCTTCAACATCTTCGTTTAACACCTTGTGTCATTTGCATCTTGTTAGTGAACACAGGGTCTAATATCTTGAACTGCATACACTGCCACGGAAAACAGCACAGTAACTGCATGGAGAAAGGCTCCTTGCCCCTCTTACTTGGGAAAATGAGCAGAATTTTAAAGTCGGCAAAAACACTCAGAACTGTTTTTACGGCAGGTGGAGCTCCAGTCTTCCAACAAGCATGTCATGTGTTTTGTCAGTGACTTGCTGAAAGCATGATGAACAACCAGGATCTTCACCAGAGCAGTCGTAGTCTGTCATTTGTCCTGTCTCCTCTACTGTGAACTTTAAGTTCTCACTGAGGAGAGGTGCAGAGCATGCCTCCAGGTGAATATTGACGTGGGCTTTATTCCTCTCCATATGAGGACAACCCTGGACCACTTTGGCCAGTGTTACAAGTGTCAGTCACCTAAGTTCCCATCGCACCTGCTTGTAGGAAGCCGTCAGCCTTCATTGCACAAAACTCAGCAGTACAAAAAAAACCCACGAGGTGGCTGACCACAAGCAAAACTAGGACATCAGCTTCTAGGATGAAAGAGATCAGGGCTCTGTATGCCAAGCTTACATTGGTGCTCATCTGTGAGTCAAACAGCCTAGCAAGGCCTCATTGCATGTGCCTCTTCTAAATCTGCTCTGTGGGGTCACTTGGACACTCATTATGCCCATCACACCAGCTGCTGTGTACTCCTTATCCACGTGCCTACCCATCTCTGCAGGAGCCAATTCACCTAGTGCATATTCATGAGTTCTGCTGCAAAACCCATATGCCTTAAAAGCCTTTGTGACGTGACAGTCAGCACAGATATGCCTAAATGGCTTCATGCATCTGGCATTTAGGTGATAGTGCAAGCAAGAATATAACTTAATTTGGAAGAAAATCAGAGGGATCAAGTAGAAAATTATTGACGTACAAAGGCTTATTACTGCTAGTGATGAAACATTCATGAAAAAAGACTTAAACATCAATGTGTCAAGCCTTTCTGCTAATCTAGGGCACACCATTAGGATTTGCTGTAAACAGCTGTCAGCTTTTCCATCAACAACTTTCCTCTGCAATTATTGGTAGCACATCCATGATCAAATAGTAACACCAGAGCAAAATGAAAGTTCAGTTAGAGCTGAGTAGTAATTTCCCTACAGTCTTCCAAGAAGGAAACTATGAGGCAATATCTGCCCAGAATCAAAAGGAAATCTGTTAAAGTTGTTGAGATTCCATGAATCCCTGTGTTAATGGTTTCTCAATTAACAGTCAACAGCTTTGTATTTCTATCATGTCAGCCTCACCAGAGGCCGCATTAGCAAAATACGGAATTCTTCAATATATTGAGGAGTGGAGTGGAGTGGAAAAGACTGAGAGGAATGGTCTAAAAAAGTCTCCATCTCTCCTGCAGGAAAGTTCCTTCAGCAAAGAAACAGAAAAAGCTTGCTCATTCCATAATGTTTGGCAGCAAACATTGGTTCTGGCCAGAATAGATTAACAGTAAATCATTAGAGGTAACTTAGATCAATTGTTAACACCATTAGTTCAAATGATTTTTTAAACTCACCTGAAATTTTTATGCGTGTACTCTGAGCCTGAATTAATGCTTTCCAACCATGTCTGTGTGTTTAATTTGAAGTCAAGTATTACACAGAAATCACATGTTTGCACTTGGATTTTTTTGGCACTTTTCGCAGCCAAAAGCCACATTTTGCTGGCTGCTAAATCTCCTCAGAGAAACAGAAGTTGACTGGGAGATTGAACAGCACTTTACTTTTGGGATACTCCAAAGGATAAACAGGACAGGGCCATCTCAAAAAGGCTGCCACTCAATTTAACATTAGGAAGTAGTGTTACACCACCTACCCCAGGCCCATGTATACCAGTAGTTTCTATTTGAGGACTTAGGAGAGTCTGCTGCTGTAGTTTATTTCAGTGATTAATCATGTCTTCTGACAAAAACATGCATCCTAGGCTCAACACAAGTCACAGAGAGCCACTGCAAGAGAGCTGAGCTACACCATACATGCTTTGTGATATGCAATTGTGAAAGCATTTTCATATGGTTTAACTTTGTTAAGAGATTGTTATACAGACTAATACACTAAAAAATAATAAAATCTGTAAATTTTCAAGAGTTATAGAACATTTTGAGAGAAAAATAAAACTCATGTTGAACAGATGGAGTAGATAAAACAAACTGGATAACTACAAAATAATTTAACTGTAATCTTTAAGCCTTTGGCAAGCGTTGCCAGTGTTCAGAGAGGTCTTCAGAGGAAGTAGAGAAATAAAATCAAGTCTAGGGTTTGGGGAATTTTTGATGTGTTAATTTTGTAATGTGCCAAATGTGTGTAATTTTCCAGAGCAAACAAGTCTTAACTGAACATATTCTATACCACTCTTAAGTGTATTCCCAACAAGAAAAGTCTTTGCCATAAACCTAGCAATTAGAGATGTGAACTGAATAAAATGTGCTCTGACTCCATAATAATATTTCTGTGCTTGCAGTTATTTATGGATATGAAAATTCAGGTCAATTTGAAAAACATTAAGACAAATCTCTGGTGAGACTGCACATGTGGCAGAGCCACTAACGGTAGCCAGGTCAATGGGTGGTGATCAAAAGCTTTGTTTTCATAGGGAATTACAGCAAATACAGATATCAATTGTTGTGACATTACTGGATTCAGGAATAATTTTTTTTACTGTACTTATCTAAGACCTGTTATAAATCAGAAAATCACAGTCTACTTTATAAAATAAATTATTTTATCCCAGTTGTTAAGAGACATAAATTCTTTCCTAAATTATATTGGTTATATGCATACTTGTAAAGCACACTTATAGATGATCACTGTGGGGAATGAATTGCAGGTGTATCAGAAGTTGGAAGTTATAAATTGAGCTGGTGATCAGAATGAATTCATAAGCTAAGGAAAGAATCATCACTTTAGGTAATTCTGAGCAATTCAAAATTGCAGCCTTCTGGAAACCTGGTCCATTAACAGAGGAATGGGAGAAGATGCTTACTTGTAAAGCTTGTGAGACCATGCAATGGCATGTGATTATAATTTATTGTAAATAGTTCCACTGCCTATTTAGATTAAAACAAATTCTAATTTTCCATCTTCATCACAGTATTCTTGTTATAAAGATTCAAAGATATTTGATTGCCTGAGATTTGCATTCCCACATCTTATTCCTTCCCATTACTGCAGTGGATTAGGTCTCTTCTAAGAATGTTTTCTATTATCAGTGATATCATTTTGACTTGTGAGACTTGACTGTGATATTTCAGATGTTCTGGGCAGTGAGATGGTGGTGTGGGAAGATTCTGGCTGCATTGCAAAATAGAGCTGACAGAATCATACATTCCCCTGTCTCACTGGAGATAGGGACTTCTTGCTGTTGGCATTAAAAGATGTTTGTTTCTCATTCAAATGGCTTCCTACATTAACAGCCTGAGTGCATACAAAAAAGTACCCTTCCCCATTGCACTAAATGTGCCATTGGAAAGCAGAAGGATTTTATGCTTTTATTTTGAAAAGGTTCTAGAGCAGATGTTTATTCTTTGCTCATGGACAAGTGCCGATAAGTCACTGGTGCTGAGTGTATGGGACTCCCAAGTCCTGCTGCATTTCTCAGTGTCACTGACATACGGATACTGAGGAGCAGCACTGGAGTTTACCAAGCACGTTCACCAGCAGCTGACCTGGCCCTGAAGTCCTCCTCCTCCTCCACTGGTCTTTCTAATAGAGACCACCAGTTCTCACTGATGCAGAATTCCCTCCTCTCCTGTTTCTTACACACTAACAGCTGGCTGACCAAACTTCTCTGCATGTTAAAAGAAGCAATTACTCACTTAGTTAATAAATAGCTCAGGTTTTTTCCCCTCTGGTTTCCTCTAATTGTATTTTTTACCCTACTCCATAACTGAGTTTCTGAAATTGGATAGGTGGGTTATACCTTGACACACAGACTTAATATGTCATGCAAAAGGTTGGGACCTAGTCAGTCAAAGCCCTGTCAAAACCAAACCAGCAAGTGGGCATGCCTTCTTTAATCGTTCTTTCAGGCAAAAGCATAAAGAAAATAAAAGCAGGATTTGGGGATGAGACTTGGAGCCTCTTTTTTGCCTTTCACAAAACAGTAGAATGGTAAAAAAAAATAACTAGTCTCTGGGACACAATCCAAGTTTAGCTGTTTCTCTAAGAATTAATTCTGATGGCTGTCTTATTTGTAGCAAACAAAACTCAGCAGAGCATTACTGCTGATACCAAGACATACAGGGACACCTTTTGTGGTACTTCCACAGTCAAGATTACAGACCAGGCTTATAAGTGAGACAGTTTTGATGCATAGCTATAGCTAGATTATAAGGAACATAACTTCCTGCACTGATATTTATGTGTTTAATCACTACCACCATCTGCTCTAGCAAAAGCCAGAGCATCCAACCCCACATTAATGACTGATTACTATTGCAGAAAGGAACCTCCCTCATTTACTCTCTGCCTGTGAGGAGGTAATACAGCTTAAATCTCACTGTTACCTACTCCTTATTTGCAGAGGTATCTTGTGAAGCCAGGGCAAGACCCTGAGCTTGCTCTTTTTCCTCAGACATGTGGTAGCAACAGCATTCCCATATGGAGCAAAAGGTGGGAGCTGCTTCCTAGACACCTCCAACACGTGTAATGTCAAGTGAATAAAAACTGAAAACAACTGCTAGAAGTTTCATATCTGATGTATCTATTGGCTGAAGGAAGATCATACTGTGGTAGGAAGAGTAATTATCTACAAGTTACAGAAATATTCAGCCATGTAAGTGTGAAGTAAGATAATACACAGGTACCCCCAAAATGCCAGGTAGTGGAAGAATTGGAGGAAAATTTATTTCCAAAGTCAAGAACACCAGACTTAAAGAACATTAACCATAACAGTGCTTCAAACTCTGGGCCTGGGCAAAGATGCTCTTAGTTCTTCTCAGGACTTCTATCATCCCTGGCCCTGCACTCTCTGGGGGCCCTTGACATGTCTGCAAGGACTTATCTCTTTCTCCCACCAGGGAGAGTTTCTC
Organism: Scytalopus superciliaris; assembly: GCA_013400415.1. NCBI lineage: Eukaryota > Metazoa > Chordata > Aves > Passeriformes > Rhinocryptidae > Scytalopus > Scytalopus superciliaris. The sequence goes on from VXBX01009446.1 coordinate 1,443,837, forward strand.
TGGAAAGCAGGAGGAGAAATTCTCTAAAACTCTCTTGGGGAAAGATTCCTCTTCTAGGCAGGAAAGTCTTCCTAAGCGAAAGTCTTCCTAAGTGAAACAAGCTCTGATCTCACCATAAATCTTCCTGAAAGTTTTTCTGCCTTTACAGTGAGGTACTGTATAAATACAAATAAATACAAAACTGTACCATATGAATTGTCAAGGACAGAAGAAATTACAGGGGAAAGGGGGAAAAGAATTCTATCTGCTTTTCCTTGGGTTTCTCAGTAAGGTACTGCAATACTCAGTACTGTGCTAAGCAGCAAACTCCCTATTCCAAATGTCTGACTTAACCTGTTTCTGTCAAGTGTCTTCATGCCTTGGAAAGATGCTCCCTTTCCACATTTCAAAGAGAATTAACAGGTGTATCAAAACTTTCCTAAACATGATTCACTTTTCAAAATAAATAAAAGCCTAAACAGCTGAAAGAACCAAAATCCCACACGCAAACAAGAGAAGAGTTCTGATTGCCTCAGCTGTTCTCCCCAGGACAGTGTCTTGTCAGGTGGACATCACACAGAAAGTCACACCACTTCACTGGCTCCCACATGCCAAGCTCCAGCCCTCCAGCCACCTTGCAGCAGCCCAGGCTGCAGAGGTTTCTGTCCTTGGATCTCCACAGCTGTGCCTCAAGCATGGAAGCACTGTGTGGCAAATATAGATGTGCTCTGTGATGGAGCCCCAGGCACTGGGCCTCAAGTCTGCTCCTAAAACCCTCCATGAGATGAGGACAGAGTTGATCTTTGATGCCAGACATGCTAAAAATAAGAAGACAAGCTTCAAAATGCACTAAACCTATAATCTTTGCCCTAAAATTTTAATTCCCCTGATTTCATCGCTTTGCAATGTTATCTCAGTTACAGCTTGCATTAATTTGCCAATCAATTAAAATATGAAGAGAAACTATCATGGAAAATGTTTTAGAGTTGAACTGAGAGGCTAAAGCAATTCGAATTTGAGGAGATATTTTCTAAATACATACCAGTAATTGGAACAAAATTGCCTGAAATTAAGCTTATGTTGGATACTTTTCACAAATCTGATTTGCTTTAAGAACAATACTTTTTTAACTTTTTATGATAATTATACAGCTCTTCTGAAGCTATCATGTTCAGTCAAAGTAAGTTGTACATGAACACTGTTTAAAGAAGAAACATATATAGTTTTATTAATCTGTAGATCTAATTTGCAGTCTCTGCTTTAGAAAACCTAGAAGCTAGAACCTTATCTTACCCAAGTGGTAATTTGCATTAACCCTGTGGATCATCAGAGTCTTTGACGTTTCCATTCACCTGACACAGCAACAGCAGTGGCTTCAACAGCCTACTATTTTTTATAGCTCATGCCCTGTTCATTCATCTCCCTCCCCAGGGTTATGCCCTTACACACAGCAGTGACTCCTGCAGATCCTTAAATTAAGTAATTGGCAATCAATATAACCTTCAGCCTACAACTATACATGATTTTAAAAGTATTTTTTTCACAACTCCTCCTGTATGGACAGTCACTTGGTTGGGCCAACCAAAGAGAAACACCATTTATTGTACTGCATTTTGTCCTCCAATCAGAATGAAAATATACAGAAGAGGGAAGTGATTGACATGCACAGCAGCTCTCTAAAAATCCTGTTAACATCAGCAGAGCTGTCACTGACATTTCATAAGTATTTGTACAGCTTCAGGGCAAGGGGTTCCTAGGAAATGGCAAAATGGTTTCCAAAAGAGAGCTGAAAACTCTCAACTACCCTTAAGTAAAAAACCAGAAGCAATGAGAATATTCTGTCTGTAGCCATTGCAGAAAAGTATTGGTTCCAAATGCTACTACTGTGCTTTTACAATGCAGAAAGAGTGATACTGTTATCCTATTCACAACAGCTTATTGACAGGGAATAGCAGGCGTCTTGAGTGAGCAGAGTACGTGTTACACATCTCATCAGCAGGGAGCCAAATGAACACACAGTTTCTCTAAGCAGGATATGGCTTAACTCTGATGCTCACTGAGCAAGCAGGACTCATCGTAAGGAGTACCAATGGTCCTGGGTCTTGTATTACTATTATTAAGCAGAGTTAGCACTAACCAGACAGCCAAAACAAGAACTTTGCTCCAAACTGGTATAATGGGAAGATGATATATGTATATCATGAAACCATATGAAAATCCTGGGACATCTAGCTAATGTTTGAGTTTTACCAGAAAGTATCACATTTGGCTTCCTGGTGAAGGCAATGTTAGCAATACAACAGGAGCACCTGAGGACCTCACGTAACATACAGCTATTGCTTTACCTGGGACTTTAATTAGCTTGTGTGTTATTTTTCTCATACCTGGTAGCAGGACAAAGCTATGCTGAAGGGGGTGCACAAGGCTTGCTGACTTTAAAACTATTTTTAAAAATCACATGGGATTCTTGTCTGTACTCACAATGGCAAAAAAACCCCAAACTTAAAACTTAAAAATGCAATGCATTTAATATCGAAACCCAGATGACTTCTGCTGGCAGCGTGACTAATCACCACTCTCTGGCATTTTTGAACTGTTGAGTTAAGGGAATACAAGAGGTGACCTTCCTCTCACTTTACTCCCAGAGACTTGCAGAGAAGTAGTACATCTGTCTGTGCACAGCAGGCACTGTGAAAGCAAGGAGCAGTGGTGTTGGGACCTCTGAGATCATCTAACCAGTACGTGACTAAGACATTGCTCTGGTGAAGGTGGGGTACTGGTGTTACTGGTAATATTTGCACTATACATCTGGCTGAAGCAAACCTCTGAGGTCCTTCCTTGCAGTCTCTACCACACCTTGGTTCTTTGGGGTTTGATTTTGGCTTCTAAGATGTCAATACCTGCCAGGCTAATGCGTTAGAACTCTGGCTTTCTGCTTTGTGCAGAACAACCCTGCCCTGGCCTGCTGGGTACAGGCTTGGGGACATGGACCTTGTGGGCATGAACCATCATTGCTTGCCCCCACGGCTGTGCTGAATGCTGAAGTACCAAGCACTGCCTTACTCTGAGCAAGGAAGAAGGAAGCTCCTTTTGAGCCCACTGCTGGTATTCTTGTTCCCTGCTCTTGTGTAGACTACTCACCCATACTCACCACTCAAGAATTTCTCATTTGAACTACAAAACTTACATGTAATCTCTGACCCACCCACTTGCTAAACGTAGTATTTCTAATTTAGAGCCTTTTAGGCATCAACAGGCTCCTGATTGCAACAGTTTAGGATAAAGCATGGATAAGAACACATTGCTCATACACACTTAATAACTAAGAGAGCAGAAGGTGATGGATGTTCACCAAATACAACCCGAAGGCTAAGTCATTCTTTTCATTTTTTCTCTTTCAACTCATCAAAAAATACCTCCTAGATAAGTTCTTCTACCCAAACCTCAGCACATATCTAATACAATATATATCCTAAATATCTATTATACCTATGTTAGAAATCCTTGAATAACAGCTTATGAGTAAAAGGGTTTACCTGTACCTGTCCTATGAAAGTGTCTCATTTAATGCAGAACTATAATCCCAACCCTAAATTTTCAAATGTAGAGGTTTGTTAAGTTAGGGACAAAAAAAAATTAATAGAAAATTTGAAGCCTTTACTTACAGAATGGAGCACAGAGTGATACTCCTTCCTAAGTGTTATTTTATTGCTTTTGAAAAAATAGATATTATACAAAGCATGTTCCCATCCATTATTACTGCAGGGTAGCTAGTTGGCATGGAATAGCTGGTTATAACTAGCAGGGGAGATGTTTATCTACTGCATTGGAAATGAAAGACTGGTTGTTTTCTTTTTCTAAGCTCTAGTACATACTTCCAGCTCTGGAGTGACCTGAATAGGGTGCTTCAGGTTCAGCTGCCCCATGGTCTCTCAGACCAAGGGAATCTGCTGGGCCTTGTCCGGTTCATTGCACACACCTCTGGCTCCTGAGCTCCTGCACAGCATGAAACAGATCACAGCAAGCAAACTTGTCCCAGAGCTTCTAAAAATTTTATACCAGCACTTTATTCCAGCTTTAGAATAGCTCATCAGACCAGTCTTCCCCTGGTCAGAACACTTCTGCAGCACTTTTGATACATTTGAGGCCTTGCTGGCCTGATGCTGTCACTCAAGGAAGAGCGAAGAAACACCAAACAGTCCCTGGGATATTTCACATCACAATGGATGTGAAAACACTGTAATGCAAATATTTTTCTGCAAAGTGTGTCACATATAATTTACATGGTGATAGGTGTGACATTTTCTTGGAACTTGTTTCAGATTAACTCTGTAATTTTTAGTCATCTCTTCACAAACATAAATATACTATTTATATTTACAGACTTCAAGTGAAAAATAAAATGGTACTTTTATGTTATATATATATATGTCATTCATATCTCCAAGGTAACAATTTTGACTTGATTAGGCTATACTCAATGAATCTAAATCAGTGGAATTTAGACCAGCTAAGTTAAATTTAAAATCTATGAGGATCTTTATTTTCAGTGTTGTCTTTCACCCTCAGCATCAGAAAACTGTTAAAGCAATCTGTAGGAGAATAAAAATCAGAGAGAAAATGAAAGGTAACCAAATCCAGGACCAAGTTTCTCAAAATTAAGGGTTGGCTTTGGCCAGCTGAAGCAGTGTTACACACAGTATTGCTGGTCAGGAGCCCTTGACTCACAGCTCAGGGGCATGGTAGTGTCAGCATGGTGGAAAAATCATCTGATACTTGCTGAGAAAGGCAGAAGGCTTGCCTTCTCTGAGGTGTGCTCTAATGTGTGTTTTGAATCAAGATGTGCTTTCCCAGACATCAAAATAAGATGGCATCATACACCTCCCATCTGCCTTAGTCACTGCAGGGATTCAGCTTTACTCTGCGACTCAGCCACCAGCTCCTCACCTCCCCCAGAAAACAGTGAACTCGTGTCAGGAACACACAGGAAACAAAAACTTGGTGGGGAAGAACAAAGACTAGACCAGTACTGCAAACAGACAAAAGCTGTTGTGGTTCAAACAAACCCTGAGTGGGGGCAGCTGACCTGAGCCACACCTGGGAGGGCTCAGCCACCTCCCAGCTGTGCCTGATGGAGCTGCAATTAGCCCCTCGCTGGCTTATTTTGCTCTTTCTTTGCTCCGGTTCCTGTGTGAGCAGCTCTCTGTGGGGATGGAGTTCATGGCAGTGGCCAGATGGGTCCGTGCTTTGCTGTGGGGTGGGAAGGGTGATAGTCTTGGAGTTTGAGGGGCTGCAGAAGACAGAAGGGAGCAGCTTGGTCTGGAATGGGATTCGGAGCAGGTTTCAACATCTGAAGGACAAGTTGCGTCCCTGTGGCAGGGATTCTCTTCTTTATCTTCAAAAGAGAGAGGGTGAGTAAGCAGTGTCTGCTGATATGTCCCTTATCTAAAGCACTCAAGTCAAAGCTGAAAATAATCTTCTCTGATTGCAGTAAATTCATGTTGTTTGTCACCATGGTTGTTGGTACTTTGTAGTTTCAGATGCCAGCACTAATGATTGTAAGGTTTAATAAGAGGGTTCTGGATTTGGTAACTGCTGGTTCTCTTATTGGATGAAGTTACAGAAAGAAGTAGGTGATACACAGTTGGGGGATCCAGAATTTTCGTAGTGACTGCAAGGCAAAAAATCAGTCCTTTCAGGGATATGAGTTCTTTTAGTAATAGAGACAAAATAAATTGACTGTACTATGATCAAATAATGTTGGATTTATAGGTAGCAGTTGGGATTTGATAGAAAAAATCTAGTGTTTCAGGAATATTGCATTTTTCTCAAAAAAACCCCAAACAAACCAAAGCCAAAAACCCTCTGGCTTGAAATAAAGACCTAGTAAGAATCACTTCCCTTTTCTGAGTCTGACATTCTTGAAACTGAAGCCACCTGGGAGCACTCATAGCTGTGAACTTTTGATGATGTGAAAGCCAAGAGACTGTCTCTGATTCTAATTTGTAGTACTATAGCAATCAGGGCTGATCCCTCTTAAAATTCCCCTGACAGTCAAGAGTGCTGAGTTTTGGCTCCTTTCCATTTTAAATGTGGATGTTTGCAGTACAGGTACTTCAGTGACAGTTCTAAGTTTGCACTAAAGTGGATGGGGAGTAGCCTTTTCAGTTGACATTTTTACAACTCTGTTATTTTTATTTTAAAAAGAGCTGCAGCTCACATCTGGCAACCCCTGAGGCTAACCAGATACTGACTTTCCCAAGAGCATAGCAGAACTGCAATGTGATGAACCTTTCCTCATCAGTTTTTTATTGAGCAGACTTCCAGGACTTGGCCTGCTGTTGGGCAACCAGGGAGAAGTGTAGGAGGAACTGTAAGAGTGCTTGCAACTTTAAATGGAATGTTTTATTTGTAACACCTTTGGAAAACAGCAGCTCTGTGTACATGTTGCTGTTATTTTCCCCCTGCTATCTCAATAGGAGGTATTTTGAGCTTTGTCTGGGTCATGAGCAGGTTGTTAAGAGAGGGCCCTGGTGGGCATTTGCAAAGAAAGAGTTTCAGCTGTTGTCTGATGCTGTGGGGCCCAGCTGAAAAGGAGACCCTCAGATTAGTTGTCTTTGTGCAGCTGGGCATTGCACAGTGCTGCTGTCCTCCCCTGGCTCTGGCCTGATACTGCCCTGGGACTGAGGGCAGCAGAAGGCTGTGCCAGTTGCCCCACTCTGAGCTCCTGCTTGCCTCCCTCTCTCCTAGGAGTGTCTGCATGGCAGTGATCGGGCTTTCTGGAAGGTAAACTACCTGGGGCAGGTGCTAGACTGAAAAACAATCTTTGTTTCATTCTTATTAGCACAGCATATGTCTATCAGTTTGATATAGGGACACAAAATTGGTAATATATAGGCTGTAGTAGGAATAGAGGTGTTTATTCAGTTTTTATAGTTTTATTATCCTGCTTATGAAGACATCCTCAAAATCTAAAAGCATTTTAGCTCTTTTGTATTACCATCACTCTTATATACTCCTGAACCATTTCCAGAGCAGTAACTGAGTTCCCTTACAGCTCTGGCATTGCTGCACCTAGAACGGTCGAGGGAGAGGCAACTGGAGGAGTCTCACTATTGCTAATGGTGAAATGTGTGTGTGAGAGAGAGAGAGAGACAGTGTGACACCAGTTGGTTAGCTGTGCAGCTCTCAAGTATGAAGGTAAAAACAAATCTGAGTTAAGCACTCCAAACCAAATATAAATGGGTATATGAAAATTACACCAGCAATTTTGTAGCTTTGGCAACTGGCACTCTTGGGTATTAGCCCCTTCCCACTGTGTATTGATGTTCAAGGTCTTCCTCTCAAGTGAAGAGAAAGGTGAAGACTTTCAATGAGCAAAGAGTAAGAAAGACAAGGGCCAAAATGCTGTTTTTTCCTCCATTATGAAGTCAGGTGTGTAAAATGAAGGATATTCACTAGAAAGCTGGTATAATGATTCAAATAACTGGAGAAAGGGCTGCCTCTGTTTCTAGGAAGTGCTTCATTGACCAATGTGATTTCATACTTCATTGTTTTTTAACCATGTACAAAGGGTTATTTGTAGCATAAAACCTTTCAATAGACTAAACTGGAGACTTTTAATCCTAAGATATTTTTAGAGACTCATGGATTGGTTGAGGTTGGACCTCTGGAGATCATCCTGTCCAACAACCCCCACTCAAGCAGGGCCACCCAGAACCAGTTACCTGGACAGCTTTTAAATATCTCCAAGGATAGATACTCCACAACCTTTCTGGGCAGCCTATGACAGTGCCTGGTGCTTCTCACAGTGAAAAATGTTTCTTGATGTTCAGAAGGACCTCCTGCATTTCAGCTGGTGCTCAGTTGTCCCTTATGGTATCACTGAGCATGACTGAAAAGGGTCTGGCTTGGTCTTCTGTGCACCCTCCCATCAAGTATTTACATAGACTGATCTCCCTCTTCTCAAGGCTGAACAATCCCAGCTGTCTCAGCCTTTTCTTATAAGGGAGATGCCTCAGTCCCTTAATCACCTTGACATTCCTTGGTAGTAAACAGTTAGAAACACCATCCTTGATGGCAAACTGAGCATCTGATTCAGTATATGAGACTTTCAAACTAGCAGGCAATTAACTTAAGACAGACTAATAAAGAGAGCTTCTAGCATACAAAAGTATTAAATAAATGCAGATAAGAGGTGACTGTTTAGTGGATAGTAGCAGACTCTTGGCTGGAATAGAATTAACTTTTTTCTATGGAATGTCTGGACTCTTCAGTCTTATAAATTTGATGGCATGGATTTTTGGCTTTTGGATTTTGGCAAAGTGATCTCTCTCTTCCCTGAAGTTGTTTCCATTAGGGGAACAGCCCTGACAGTTGTTGATGTTTACAGTGAGGATTATTTTATCATTTAAATGTAGTTTGTGATATATATATATATATATGTATGTATATATATATGTATGTATGTATGTAGTGGCATAAAGGAGTTTATTACGAAGGGCTGTAGAAAAAGCTAGTAAAAAATTGTGCTAAATTTAGGTCTGTCTTAAGCTATTGCCATTCATTTATTTAGATTACCTGGTTAAGCCTTTACCCAAGGCTTGTAGAGTGATTAAGTGCTTACCCATGAAATATCCTGTGAATACTTTGACATAGATGTCTAACCTTGGATGGCAGTATGCCATTGTGATAAGACTAAATATATGTCTCAGAAAGACAGAGGTCATAATTACTGTCATACATCCATCTTCCTGTATTTGCAGCATAAGGAGAAAAATTGCAAATATAAAGCCTCTGAGACTAATTCCTTAAGAAAAGCTTTTAAGTACCACCAATTTCAGAGACAACACCAAGAGTATGCATGCACTACCAATGAGAAGGGGATAATTAATATGTATAAACATTCACAGACACAGTACAGTGTTTTTTACAAAAGATAGGGCAAAGTGTGTAAAAAGATGGAGAGCTAAAGCACACCAGAAGCAGGATTAGTATTACGTTGTTTAGGCTCTTCTTGTCTTTCCACTTTTTTTACCCTTACATGAACATGTCTATATAGTGATATTAATCTTAATTTCTAGATGCTGGCTCTCTTCTGGCATATGGTTTTGGAGTCTGGGCCTTATGTTGCTGAATCTTGTCAGTGTAGTTCTTGGTGTGCGGTTTTGGTGTTTTTGTTTTTGTTTGTTTTTTTTTTTTTTCCAATTATTTCTATGCAAATATTTGTAGTTGACAAGTCAATACCTACGAAATCTACTTATCTTTATGAAGTGCAGTGCCCTTATAGGAAACCTACAGCCACAGTTGGCAAGTTCTTAATGCCTGCAAGTGAGTAATCAGGACCCACAGCTAGATTGTAGGTCTGCTTTTAGAGTCCTTATAAACAGAGCATCTCTGAAAAGTCTGTCCCTCTAATGCCATATCAATACCATTGATTTACTTTAAATTCAACCTGAGTTTTCTTATTTTCTTAAATTTTTATTTTTTTTTAAGAATTTTTTTTTTTTTTATTGTGTGCTGACAAAAACAAAGGCAAATTTCTGGCCCAGAACGTATTTAACTACCCACTGACAACCTACATTTCTTGAGATTTGGCTTTCACTGTCACCTTTACAGCTGCATTAATTTTAAATCTGCTTAAGCCTCCTGAAGATGTCATAGGGAGACAGTGGGTTTGCAAATCTATTCCTTGACTCTTATTAAGGGTATGTGCAGTCCTGGTGAAATACCAGTGGGAAGGAGGGGGAGTCATTCCAAGGCACACACTCAGACTGACAGAGTGACCACATCCTGCCTCTTATGTGCTGTTGGAGCAAGAAGGTGGAAAGAGTTGCCCACCTATTCCCAAAACATTTTCTAGGGTTTCCTGGGGGACAAGGATAGCAGTAAGGAAACTTCTAGCAAAATTTACTATTGCAGTGCATGTTGAAACTCCTTGTTGTAATTCTGAAGTGAGTCGTTTATCAGATGTTATACTAGCATGCATATTAAATCTGCCAACTCAACCTTGTCAAGTCAAGGTATTTGGGGAACTGAAAGGGCAATTAATTCCATGACACACCTAGTGCTTATATGTATGAAGGATGGTTTGTGATGACAGAAAAATAGTGTTTCTTACATGTCCCCACTCACAGAGACATGAATACTGATTGTATTGACTTCAAGCAGTAACTCATGGATAAATTTTTAATGCAGAGTCAGTTCCTATATGGCACTCCAAATACTAAGCTGAAGGCTAAACATAAATGTTTGCAATCTTCAATCAAGAAACTTCAATGGGGATGTGGGAATAGGTAATTGGCCAAATTATTTACTGACTTTGATATGAATGCTTATTCAGTGCTTGGTTCCCTGGAGCCAAAGCAAGAGATAATTGGCCCAGCTTTCAGTCTCTGTTCTTCTCCTGCTCTAAGATAAGAGCACATTTCTAAGGTGATTATTACTTAATTACCTACATTATGCTGCTAATACCCACCAGATAGAAATAGCTTTCCTCTTTGAATGCTGCTGAGCAAGAATATTAAGTGGTCCTGGGTTAGCAATGGGGAGCCTCAACTGGGACATTCGTTCTCCTTCCCTGCCTTGCCCCTTGGTGGGGAGGACAAGGCCTGAGAGCGCCTGCAAGGGTGGGAGCCTGGAGGGGCCAGCAGTGCCTCTGCTGAGAGGAGAGACTGGCCATGATGGGGAGTGAGCTCCATGGACATATCATGGCAGGTGGTGTAGGAGCTTGCCATGATTTTTTTCCCCCCCATTTTATTTTATTGTTTCATAAATGTTTATTAAACTCTCATTGGTATAACCCTCTCCTGTCATACACAGTTGTCTCCAGTGTGCATATATATAAATATATACATGTATAATAACTGAAATAATGCCATGTCATGCATTGCTATCTGCGGCACTTCTTAATGAACGGGTATTCCTCAGGACTGAATTTTTACATGTGTTTCATTATAGTGTTAATATTTCTGATTTTTGCTTTGTTAATTCTGACTCTAGGAGAGGATGGTAATAGGTGTGGAATATCTTTGTTTTATTCTGATCACACAATTTTTTACTGGTACGTAATGTTTGAGAAAGGTATAACACTATTAGAAACTAGGGAAAACCCCTCATTTTCTTAAGCATCCATCTATATCAGTTATTCAGGCAAAGATATTTTGAGTAAAAATTGCTGTCATTAAGTAAACTGCCGTATTTTATCCAGTCTCTGTGGAAATGGATGTGCTATAATCTTGTCTTTCCTTTGCAACTGGGTTAAAAACTAGCAATGCAGCAACTGCAGACAAGGTTGACAGGCTTAAGCTTTAGTATGTGTGGGGATGTATTTTTCAAACATCTTTGAAAGGTGTGTTGATGTCTTTCTGGTTTGGTTTATATTGAACCATAAGGAGCCCTGAAATCAGTAGTGTTATGAAAAGATCACATTTGAGGGTATTTGTAATCAGCCTTTAAGAAATGCCACTTAGTTGTGTATAATGGTGTTGTTTTACTCAACAAGTTGTTATTTAAGTCAAACTTTCCAAGAAGCTTTCAATGGCAGCATTGCTTTGGGCAGAGAAATGGAAAGTACACTGATTTTGTTCACTTGGTAGTAAATTCTAATGTGCTGGAGATGTCATAAATAATAAAGGGAGCAACAACACTGAAAAGCTTATAGAATTTTTAATTAAAACACTGTGTCATTTGATTTTTGTTTTTTTTTTCCTTAATGTTCAAATGCTGATTATCTCTGGACATGTGAATGGAAGAAGCCAATCAAACCCATATATGAGTCAATGCCTGGATAAGCAAGGCTTGAAGAAAAGCAGATAAGAGTGGCATTTTAGGAAGTACATGTCTCCTAATCCCAGTTTTCTAAATAATGTTACAAGTGCTGTGATTTGCAGGAAAGAGAACCAAACTGTCTGCAGTAACAAAAATGTGAATAGTTATCAGAAGAATTTCTTTGCCAAATGCTACCAAGCATTAAACTCGTTGACTTGGAAGTCAGCAGCCTCATCTTACTGGTTTGTGTGCTGTCCTAGGGCAGAGTACTCTGGTGGCAAAGGGAGGGTGTCCTAGCACAGTGTGGATCTGCAGCTCAAAGGGAGTGACTATTCCCTTTTGTCTTAGGAGACTGTGGCTGGGGTGCTGTGTCCAGCTTTGGACACCTAGCTCAGCCCCTTGCCACCAACTGGGTATTATAATCTGTACTCTGAGAAAGCATATGAGAGTTCAAAATCAAAAATAATTCTCTCCCACTGTAGCTGTCACTAATTATTTTTTTTTTCTACAGCAAGCAAGCAGACATTTGGGGGAGGAAAATGCAAGTGTAGGCAGGAGACTGATGAATACTATGGTATATCTTGTTTGTGTATAAAGTCTGGTTCATATTTCATAATAAACTCAACTGTTATTTTAATAGTTTACTGCTATTTCAACTGGCTTTACTTTTCAGCCTGCAAGTATCATCTTTATAGGAACTGGGATTTAGGAGATGAAATAGAATTGCTATTCTGATCATGTTTCAGCCACTTAGGTTTTCTATTTGTTCACATCTGTATTTTTATAGAAAATTGATAAGTGCTGTAATTACAGTCTGCTGAAAGCAAGTAGGTCAGAGCTATGCTTTCCATTCCAGAGGGGCTGCTGGCACTGGAGAGACAGAAATAGAGATGGATGTTTTTTCTTGTCTGTTTGTTGCTGCCATTCATCAGACTCCTCACTAAAATACTTTCAGAGGTACTAAACAAAATCAATCAGAGCATCTGTATTTAAAAGGTCCCTCTCTACTCATGGTACTGCTCTTGCACATGATTTTTTCAGGACATCATGCAAGAATTACACTAACTGTTGAGGGAAAACTTCATGAGTATTCAATGAGAAATTCATCACATAGATGACTGAGGAGTTGGTGCGGGGAGAGACCGTGTTGGATCTCCCACTCACAAAAAGGAAGATTGGGTAAGGGATGTGAAGGTTGAGGACTGCTGTAGGTGCAGCGATCAGGAGATGGTAGAGCTCAGGATTCCAAAGAGATTAAGGATCATATCCCTGGGCCTCAGGAGAGCAGACTTTGGCCTGTTTGGGGACCAAGAAGAATGTAGAGATACTTCACAGTTCTGCAGGGATAGGGTTAACAAAGCCTGGTGAGGGATATGAAAGGTGACAAGAATGACTTTGGCGAGGCACATCAGCAGAAAAGGCAGGCTGGGGAGAACATAGGTCCACTGGTGAGGAGCACGTGGTGACAAAGGGCACAGAAGAGCCTGAGGTACTGAATCCCTTCTTTATCTCAGCCATTACTGGTAAGACTGACCTTAAGGAAGCCTAAGTTCCTGAGACCAGAGGGGAAGTCTGAGGTAAGGGAGATTTCCTCCTCCTTGGTGGAGAAGGATTAGGTTAGGGAACACTGAAACAAACTGGGTGTACTGAACAAGCTGTCCATGGGATGTGATCGGGCATACCCATGAGTGCTGTGGGAACTGTTTGATATCATTACAAGACCACTCTCGATGATCTTTGGAAGGTCATGAGAAACAGAGGAAGATACCAAAGCCTGGAAGGTAAATGCCACTCATCTTCAAGAATGAGGATCTGGGTAACCCTTAACTTACCTTGCTTTTCTTTGCATTTAAACCAGTGATGTGGGTTAGCAGTGGCAGTTACTATTGTATCTCCTGTTCATTCTCTTATTTATTAATGTATAAAACTTCAGTTGTGGGTTGTACTTTACAAATATATAGATAAGCACAGCCATCATGATCTGCTCATCATAGAAACATTCTTTCAATAAGCAAAATGTCATATTTATTGAAGAAAAATGAATGGGTTTACTATCTGTTTTTGCAGGGCCAAGATTACACACTTAAGTGTTCTGCCTTGTAGTCATGTCAGCTATCCACTGGACTTTCACTGCACCTGGGCTGGGATTCAGAGAGGTTACTGTGTTTCATAAAAAGCTTACCTATTTCCATATAAAATTCAGATGAATTATCACAGTCTTTTTCATATGTGTGGTCTTTTCCCTAACTCTATTAAATCTAATTTAGAAGACAACATACATAGCATTAGTAATAGATGCTGTCCCTTCCTCTACTTTTCCTGATTTTCCAAAATAAATTTAATCTCAGGTAAAGAGGTATTAGATGCAGGTAAAAGGAATTTCACTGTATGCAGATGAAGTGTTGCTGCCATGTGGTTTCCTTTGTTGTTATGTTGTGTGGGTTTTTTGGTTGGGTTTT
>VXBX01009446.1:1458129-1591565 GCA_013400415.1 Scytalopus superciliaris
CACTTTTCTAGCAGATATTAGATAACCTAGTTGATGATTCTCTATTGCTTTATTTATTACAAAGATGAGATCTGCCTCCAGAAATTAATTTGTAAGCTCTAGACATATTCCTTTGAGCTAGTTACCCCTGTCTCTCCTTCCATAGACTGAAAATAAGTAATTCTAAAGTACAGTTTTTGCAAAGTAAATATTAGTTATTAGAAGTCAGTGTACTGGGTTTGCACAGCAAGGTTCTGGTAGAGGGGGGGCCACAGGGCTGCAATCTCTGTGAAGCTGCCAGAAGCTTTCCCCATGTCTGACACAGCCAATGCCAGACTGCTCCAATTAAGTAATTAGTGAGTGATCTCTCCTGTCCTTAACTCAAGAGCTTTCATTATATTTTCTCTGCCCTGTCCAGTTGAGGAGGGAAGTGATAGAGTCGCTTTGGTGGGCACCACAGTCGGAAAACCAGACATTTTCAAAGTGTTTATCTGACTGTGTAAAGACAGGGATGAACAAGAACATGAATAGTTAATCTGTGTTTCAGAGATGACAATGAGATAGGACAGACAGCAAAGCATAGACACTAGGATGGGTTTTGGGTTTTTTTTTCATGTTTTTTCCTCCTGTCCAATGTACATTTCTGTAAGACTGGCACATAGTAATTCTATGTGGCTGTCCTAGATTCTCACTTTTAATAACATAATAACATAGAGTAGATTTCAGTTTAAATGATACCTTTGTTTTGGCTGCACTGGTTTGCTGCACTGCTGGGATGCCTGGAAAAATGAGCTGAACCAGCCCATTCCTGGTAGCTCCTCAACTGGTGTCTCAGAGGTGTTTAGAAAAGCAGCTGTTGAAAACACTACCCCACCTCTTCTGAAGGTGGTTGACACACTTGCATGCAGCTGTTCTTTCTAATGCACAAATTTAAGCTGCAAAGACTTTAATTTTTTCTGGCACAACATGAAAGCTTAAGTGGCACTAAAGACAGAAGATACACTCCCAAAGACATGAGCCAAGGATGATTTCACCTTTCCCTGGCCACAAGAACATTCTTTGAGGAACACAGCATATAGCTGATGATTACTGAGAGCTTTTTTGCTTGTAAGATGAAAGAGATCTCTTCCTGCTCAAATGTTTTTTTCCAGCAAAAATTGAGGGCTTTTTTCATACCCCACTGTTATTAATTTACACCTTGTCAGGATTTGTAAGACTGATTTTGTTGCTGTTGTTGTGGGAACAGAAGTCTCAGCCATATGGCATGACATCTTCATTTCTGCGTGACAGGAGACAGGATCCATTATTCACTTTTGCAGTGCTGCAAATGTTTACCTCTAGGGAGGTTTTTCTTAGGGAAACTCCACACTGAAGTAGAGAACTAAATATATTTATATAACGAACAGACTCTCTCCAAAGGGTAACTTGTACTGCAAATGCTTAAAAGAATATTTTGGCCTTTTGCATAAACCCAAAGGTTGCCCATTTTAATAATACATTTTTAATTTGGCTCAATTTAGCTTGTTTCCTACCCTGCCCTCATTTTTCAACTGTAGAAATAACAGAAGAGAGGACAGAACCCCTGACTGGGGACAGTCAGGTGAAAGGAATTGTCTTGTGCACACTGATGGTGTGTGTTCAGTATCTCTAACATAGTGGGACTGGTGTCTATCTTATTCATAAAGAGTTGAATGTCTGAGGAGTCTTCTCTTGGTCCAAAAAGAAATAATACCACCACTACTATGTTAACTGTTTCTTAGTGGAAGCTGGTGTGAAGATGAAGCCCCAGTAGCAGGGGTACTTCTGCAATTTGATTTTAATTAGATGCATCAATCCTGCATCTTCTCTGGGAAAATGAACTGATCTGTTAGTAACATTTCAGCTCAAGTGTGTTTTGTGATAAAAATTAAAAGAAATATGCTATCAACCACCCCTATCCCTTCTGAGCTGTGCAGGAGGGGTGTGTTTCCTGATGAGATGGATAGGTATGCATTTTAGTCTGAGACCTAATTCGTCTCAGGAAAAGTTACCATGTTGGCTGTCTTTGGTGTGACAACAGCACAAGAGGCTGGTTAGTGCTTAAAGGAAAAGGCCGTGTGGAGAAGCAAGGGAGTGCTTACCACTGTGTTGTGCATTAAGGACCAGAGGCGGCCATGCCCTTACCCTGTGTCCTTCCCCAACCCTCTGGAGAAAAGCCCTATGGCAAGCTGGTGAGAAGTGGGTGCCATTGTTTCTCCTGACAAGGACCAGGACCCTCATGGCACAGTATTGAAGTATGATTTTTAAGTTTAAAGTATCTTCCTCACAGGGGACAGCTCTGGCACCTACTACCTTAGCAAGAAGGGTACTGAGGGTGGAAGTGGTAGATATGAGCACTTTCATGAATTGTTCTCAAAGTCAGGCCCTGGTACTGACCCATACCTTCTGCTGCCTTCAGCTCTACAGACATAATTAGCATGCTTACTTTTTAAAATGATAGATTGTGTGGTTTAATACACTCTTAAATGCAGCAGTCTCCTCCTCTTTGACACATTAATTATTCTAAATAGAGAATTTCATATATAGTTATTTCTATAATTAAATTCCTTGTTAACTGCTGAATCACTTAAATATCACGTGAAAAATATGATCTTTCCCTACAACTTATTTGTTAAACATCCTTTCACAAACTGAGGAAAATGGTTGTTACTTTGAGACTTATGTTTGACATTTGTTAGAGTTTAAAAACACCAACCAAACAAAAACCAACAACTAAACATGAAAATAGTGCCAACTATTACTATAAGGAAACAGAATTGTTTGGGTTTGGGACTTTGTGCTCCTTTAGGCATTAGTAGTTATAACACAGCCCTTAACACAATTTGCATTAAAAACCTAAAACCAGCATGTGGTAGAAAGTACTTCCTGACTGAATACCTAAAGTTTCAGCTGAGCATGTTGACTTTATGCCACCAAAGCCTGAAGACTAATTTACAGTTCTCATAATTGACAGGGCTTCATGCATTATTGCTGTTTTGTAATACATATATATAACATTTTTAAAATAAAAGTAGTCTGCTTCTCAGTGATCAAATTGACTATCTGCCACAAAGCTGAGAAAGATTCCAGACTAAATCACTAAAGATGGAAAACTGGAGAAAATGTGTGAGATTTATGGTGAAAAAACACTGCTTAATCTCATTTATATAAATGCAAACCATACTGAGAAAAAGTTGGCATATAGAAATTGACTATCAGAGCGCTCCTGTGTTAATCATCTTCAGAATGAAATTTTCAGCATTTAGCAATGAGATATGTCATCCTTGAAGACCACAAAGCTTGGAAGAACTCCATACTTTTACTCATGTTACTGCAATATATATCTTTTATTTATTATTGTCTCAGAGGAAGAACGTTACAATGTAGTGTTTGAAGCAGCATTTACTTGGCAGCAGAGGACAAAGGATGCATACAAACACAGGCAGAAAAACAACTTTATACATAATCTCATATTCAGAACAAAAATAAATCCCACCAAATTCACTACTGAGTTCTTTTTATACTTATGTTGGGGAATATTTTTAAGGATTCTTTGCCTAGAGAATAATGTAGCTTGATAAAAGCAAAATACTTTGCAGAGAGCAGAATATAAAGCTATTTCCAATACTACTTTATGAAGATAGGTCTGAGGTAGAAAGGTGGTCATGGCTTTCCTCTTCTGTAAAATGTGGGGTTTTTTCTTCTTGGAATAACTACACTACATTTTGATAGCTGAAGCATTTGCAGGAGCCAGCATTTTCTCCTCCCACCTTGACAATTTTGCTCCACTCAAGAGTAATACTTAGCATTTGTACTGAGCTTTTCAGACACTAACTAAGCAAGTCCTACATCACCTTTGAGAGTTAAGTACTATCATCCCCATTTTACAGATGGGAAAACAGAGGCAGAGTGGTTAATTAATTTGTCAAAGGGTTCAGAAAGAACTGGCACTGGTGCCAAGACTAGAAGGTGGGCAGCACTGTGCCTGACTCACTCCTTGAGCAGCAGCAGTCCAGGAGTGAATGCTGTGAGTGCAGGACAGTCTAGTTGGCAAAACTTCACAGAAACACTAGAAATTCCTGATCTGCTGTTTCAATGTCCTCTAGAAATTTTCAGCAGCAGTAGAGAATTTACAACTCTTTCAACACCATTTTGAGATAAGTTTTTCTTGTCCTTCACTATTAATTAAAAACAACACAGTTTTGTTTCTCTCTACTATACATGAAAGATACTGCATGCAGTTTCACCAATTAAAGGTATGTCCTGGAATTAAAGCAAGTGTCCATGCAGCATTGTAAACTGTGAAGGCATTAAAATCTCTTACAATTTTAACACTAGAGATCAGCTATCAGTGACATAACTTTCCCATAATTATCCTTACCAAAAGTACATAAATAAATGGTTTCAAAGATAAGGATGATCTGCAAGATTATAATGCCAAATGATAATATCTAAGTGCACTGCAGTTTTGGAGAAAGTTCCATCACTAATAGTATTGGAAAGGGCTTTCTAATTGTCTCTTCATTTCCAAGAGACAGACAAAAGAAGGGGGTCTCACAGAAATGAGCTGTACTTCATAGACTGTAAATTCCAAAACTTGAAGCAAGTTTGGCACAGCAGGGAACAGCAAAGCTTTGTCTCTGAACAAAGTTGGGAAAGATTACACTAACTTAGATCTTACTAAAACCAACTTAAGCTATCATCTAAGTCCTCTTTTTAGCTATCTCCTGATTACAAGTAAAGTAAGGCTTAAAAAAATAATCCTCCAAATGGAGTGTGTTGTCTGGAAAAAAACTAAAAGAAAGTTAAAAATACCATTTAGGTACACAAAAATGATGATTATGACTTGAAATGAGAGTTTACCTTGTTTAATTGAATTAAAATACTGTAGCTTGCATCCAATGGCAGTTTTTGTTAACCAGTAACAATAGTGCAGATTATGGGAACTTCATATGTCAATGCTGAAAATAATACAAGGCTATTTTCTGAAATCTGTGTGGTCAGATGGTTAGCATATAAATAATCAGTACAGAATATTACATGTGTGAGAATATAACTAAGAATACTTTACAATGCAAAAGCAAAGAGCTGAAAGGAATGTATAAATGTAATGTTTTGCTCCAAACTCCTTATGCAGTTCTCTTTACGATTATCAAAAAGAACGTATATAAAGCCCCTGCCCCTTTTCCCCTGGCTGTATATTTATACAAATCAGTGACAAATATTCCACTACTCGTTAATTTACAGTTGCATAGAAAGGGAAGGAGGAAAAAAAAAAAAAAGATATAAAAACAACATTCTCATCTTTGGGTATTCAGTGTTTTTACTATTTCAAGTTGAACACGCAGTCAGAGCAAACAGCATGTTCCAGGGTCCCATGCAGCCTTCTGATGAAGTGGAACTCGCGGTCGGTAGTTTGTAGAAAAGGGCTGTACTGCACATCAGGAAGCACTGGTTGACATCCAAATGAACACTTCACATTGCCTGTTATAATGAGAAACAACCATGTCAGTACCACATTTACACACAGAGAAACTTTAGCTACTCTGGGCTCGTTCAGTTAAGGACTGCGATGCCATCTTCCAAGATTCCTGTATTTCAAAATTTAGATATATTGGCCCAAAACTCGGCAAATCACTGAGGCATGCAGTTAAAAGAAATTTAATTTTACAATATTGCAGTTTAAAATTCTTGTTGATTGAGGCCCAGAGATTGTTAATCTACAGAGCAGCAAATATGACTTATAGACTCTCCCTGTTCTGCGCCCCTACAAAGGAAAACGTTTAGGCAAACTACTGTCCTATCTGAAGCCTAAGTAAAAAATTGAGATTATACAGACTCTGGACTTGGGCCTTGCCCCTTCAAATGTGAAACTTATTTCTAGGGTCTTGTTTCAGAATTCTGCTCCTGAACAGACAAATGTGCCTTCCCTCTCTAATGGTTCTGGCAAGGTAGATTTGCAGAGAGGCTATGTGAGATACATCCTGTATCAAAAAAAAAAATCAAATATTTTTCAAGGAAGATTAGTATTATTCACTGATAACACTGAAAGCTATCTCTGTGCTTGCTTAGAGGAAGGAATTCTGGGGGAAAAAAAAAAATTCCCACAAACCCAACAAACCAAACTAGTTTAATTTACTACTGTATCAAGAGACTAAAACAGAAAATCTGAGTATGCTGAGTACAGGGCCTGATTGATCTCATTCTCTCTAGGAATTCTGGTTTTGGAGGACAATCCTACTTTCCCAGATACTGCAATCCAAGAAAGTGTCTGCAGGAAATATTTCTGAATTTTTAAATACTCATTTTGGAGAGGTCTGGCCTGGCAAACTGGATTAATGGACAAGGTAGAGCGATCTGGGGAAGTAAACAGACTCTTTCGCAAACAATTATTTTGAGGTCTCACACAGCAATTTGTGGTAGTTTAGAAATCTTATTTAACAATTAATTTTGAAAGAACTCTCCAATGATGTGAGATTATTTTATGTCATACATGGGCTATAATAACAACCTAAATCTATAGCAATTGTTTTTCTTATTTTCATTACCTGCAACAGTAATTTAGCTGATCATTCACACCAGTCACATTTGCAAGAATAAGTATCTAAAAACCAGATTGTCGTCCACATTTTTGTGAACTCTGAAAGCAGTCAGATTTCTGCTTTGGGTTTGTGAAGTGGTTGCCTATTGGGAGAAGGCCATTTAATGTGATGCCTAAGGTGCTCTGTGGCTCCCAATCCTTGTCCACTGGTGCCTAAGGATCCTGAAACTGGAGCTATGGGCACCAGGGCACAAGAATATATGGATGTCTTTGCAAGAACCAGCTTTGAACTCCCAAGCTGATGCTGGTTTGAAGCTAACTGGCCCCAATAAATACAAGCTGATTCCATCTGGTCAGCAATGAAGAACTGCACACCATAGTACCTTTGGTAATGCCTAAACTACTAGAATTTTTCTATTACCTGTGTTATGCTAAAGTCTGGCCTTGCTGTCAAATCAGTCTAGTTTCCAAATAGACATGTAGGTAAAAATATAGAAAAAACCCCACCCCAGCCACTTTGCCTTAATGGAACTTTTCCACTTGCTTTACTTTTATTTCCAGTGACAATGCCGGTATGTAAATATGTCTCATACCTGTGGTCTGCCAGTGAAACTTGCTGCAAAAAGAAGAAAAAAAAAAAAAAAAAAAAAAAAAGTTAGAAATTTGCACGATTCTGCATTTTGACGGTTTAAAAACAAAGCTATTATCAGGAAAATATGTACTATAGAAGGAAAAAAGACTCTTTAAAATTAAAAGACTAAACATTTACCTAGAAACATGTTGTAATGGTCTATACATAATTTTCTTCACAAATTTACTTCACTTTTAGCAAATTTATAGCATTATAAACATCTAGATAACACAAATTTTCCTGTGTTCCTAAGGGAGCTTACTTGGAAAGATGCCCTCCTTGATCTACTGCTTGTCAACAGAGTGGATCTCATGAGCAAAGTTGAGATTGGTGGCCGTCTTGGCCACAGTGACTATAAAGCGATCAAGTTTAAATTCTCTGTTGACAGGAGGGAAAGTGCCAGCAAAACCTCAACTCTGGACATGAGGAGAGCAGACTTGAGGCTGCTCAGGGAATTAGTAAGGTCCCCAGGAAAATGTTTTTGCAGGTGGTGGGGTCCATTTGTGCTGGTCATTTTTCAAACATCACCTCCCAAGAGCACAGGACCAGACAATTTTCAAATGTCTGAAGTCAAGCAGGAGAGACAGAAGGCTGGCTTGGCTGATCAGGAATCTTCTTTTGGAGATAAGGTGAAAAAAGAAGGGTGTATGCCCAATGGAAGAAAGGTAAAGTGACATGGGAAGAATTCAGAGATGCTGCTGCAAGGAGAAAATTCACACAGCCAAAGCTCAGCTGGAGTTGGAAGTCGACAGAAATGTGGAGTACAATTAAAGGAGCTTTTTCAAATTTAATAATGGCAATAGGCAGTATAGAAATATCATGGACCCATTAGAAGATGAGGATGGTCACCTCACAAACAGGGACAGAGGGGTTTAACACTTTCTTTGTCTCTGTCTTTAACATGGATGACAGACCAAGGGGGTCTCAGTGCCCTGAGCTGGAGGACCATGAAAATGATCAGCTCCCAGATGAGCTTGACCTGCTGCTCCAGCTGGACCCCTACAAATCTATGAGGCCTGATGGGGTTCATCCCAGAATCCTCAAAGAACTGGCTGATGTCATTATAAAACCTCTCGCAATGATTTTTGAGTGGTCTTGGGAAGCCGGAGAGGTCCCAGCTGACTGGAAGCTGGTGAATGTTGTCTTGATTTTCAAGAAGGGCAAGAAGGACCCTGAAAACTACAGGCCTGTCAGTCTCACTTTAGTGCCTGGTAAAGTTATGGAGAAGATTATTGAAAAGCACCTGAAAAAAAAGGCAGTCATTGGTGACAGCCAGCACAGCTGTATGAGAGGAAAGTCATACCTTATGACAAGGTAAGCTGCTCAGTTGATCAAGGGAAGCCAGTTGATGTCATCTTTTAGGATTTCAGTAAAGCTTTCAATACTGTCTCTCACAGGATCCTTCTGGACAAAATGTCCACTCCACAGTTGGATAAACACATCCTGTGGTGGATGAGCAATTGGCTCATGGGTCGAGCACAGAGGGTAATAGTGAATGGGGTGACATCAGACTGGTGACCTGTCACTAGTGGGGTTCCACAGGGCTCCATCTTAGGCCCTGTGCTCTTCAACGTCTTCATAAATGACTTAGATGAAGGGCTGGAAGGGATACTGAGCAAGTCTGCAGATGACACAGAACTGTGGGGGAGCTGTTGACTCCCTCAAAGGCAGGGAGGCCTTGCAGAGAGACCTCACCAAATTGGAGGACTGGGCAATCACCAACCATAGGAAGTTCAACAAGGGAGAGTGCTGGATTCTGCACCTGGGATGGGGCAACAGGCACAGCATCACCAGAAATATTTTTTAGTAAGTGGACATGAGATGTTGCACAGGAAGGCTGTTTAGGCAAAATTTAGCTTAGGTATAATTAAAAAAGGGTAAGGATGTTATTCTTTAAGATTAGGAACACAGTGATGCCTAGAGAGTCCGTGGAGTCTGTATCATTTAAAGTTTTACAGAACAGGTTAGGTAACTCTGTCCAGCAAGACAGATCCTCTCAAATGGCCACAGGAAAAGACGATGGACTAAATGGTCTGTCATAGTCTTCACTAGCAAAACTCAGTTTAATGCACTTTATTGGGAAGGCCAGATGGAAAATGCTCATTCCAGACTTTTAAAACATGCAAGAGATGAATTTGACATGGATAAAAAATATACTCCCAAGTAAAAGATGTTACAGAATATATAGAATGACTGAATGAGAGCAAACATAAGTACCTACTAACTGGGGCAATGTGGTTTAGCCTGACTTCTGCAGCATGATGACAATGACAAAGAGAAAAATCACATGAAATTTGGAACTGTGACTTCTTTTAATCTTAAATGCTCAGATACAGTTCACAATATGAAGGGATGTGGGGCCACAGTTTTCACCTGCAGTACCCTTCTGCCTCATTCAGGATGTTTGTTCAAAGAATCATTGTGGAGAGCATTGTGGAGAACAGCCATCATTACCAAGCTTGCCCTGACATAAGGCAATTCGCTACAAACTCATTTGGGCCAAATGACCATATAGCTGTATACTCCTCATATGTGCAAAACAGTAATTTGCAAAACCGAGAACAAATACTCAAGTTGCCTTTTCTACTGACCTGTATACACAAACAGGCCCTCGAATTGTGCTGAGGAGCTCCACTAGCTGCTGACTTCAAGAAGAGATGTTCCTTGGAATCAAATCCATAATTTAAAAAAAGACGAGCTCTGAAGTACTGAGCTCACCAAAAATCAAAAAGGACAGCTGAAACAAGACCTTTTTGGCTAGATCCAAATTTGCTTTTTCAAGACATGCAAAGACTGCATCTTCTGTGATGCAGTTCTTCACAGACAAGTAACTTATGTGCAAGAGATAAAAGGGGTATTTTAACAAAAGTTTACAAAATAGCATAGAGTTCAATTTTTGTGCTTCCAAAAGGACTGGGTATAAACACCCTCTCTTATCCCTGTCTTTTAAAACTGACCATTATTACTACAGTTCACTTGAAAGGACTGTTAAAAGTTTGAGAATATATCAAAGCTTTCACGATTGTTTTTCTAAGAAAAAAAGAGCTGAAAGATATATATGTATGTATGCATTTAACAAAACCCACCAAAATACATGAGATAGCTCCCTACTTTTGCAAGTGCCTGTGACGAACTCTAGAAGGAGCAGGATCAGTGGAAATGTATGTCAGCTAACACAAGACATGCATAGGAACTAATTGGTTCTCCTTTTGATACCTCTTTAATAGACACTGAATAAAATACCAATTTCCAATGCATTTAAGCAGGGAAAGATGTTATATTCTGCATTCACAGATTTCCTCTGGTCTATTAGTTTAATAACTAGTTCAATAATTACTCTGGGTAGTTAAGACTGGGCCATGGTCCCTCCTGTTGCCTAAGGACTTTTTTTTTTTCAAGCTTTGTTACAGAAACTGCATTCAGAAATTCTGAAATTCACTTAAGTTCTACAAAAGGGTTCCTATCAGCAGCTAATGAAATTCTAGGTTTCATTTCCCTTATGTGGGCACAGCTGAAAATTCCATATTGAGCTACACGCTTTTCTTACAGTCAATTGCTTCCACTTAAGACAAGAGCATTTGTTTATTTACCTTCACAAACAGTATCTACTTAGGAATTTTAAAGAACAGAATTATGTAGTTTGCATATGTTGACAAGAAATCTCCTCAGAGATATTTTTTTTCCTAGTCAATAAATAACACAAGAATACCATTTTTTCTTCAAAAGACCACCTCAAATTCAATACCATTCTCAGAGACATATTTTGTTAAACTTACAGCAGCAAGCTGGAAATGTGTTGTTGATTTGCTCCATAACATCTGTTAGATCTGTGTTGGTATCATGAGGCGGAACTAACAAGTCATCTGCAGATATGACAACAAATACATTAATTTTGTAATGAGAGGATAAAAAAACCCCCCACATTCTTAAGACACTGTCATCCAATCTTCCAGTTAAATACTCCTTTATATTTCAAGGGAAAACACTACTGGAAGCCTTTGTAATGCGCAGGAACAGTCATTGATAATTGCCAGCCTCGGGACAGGAGGTGAAAGTTACACTATTGACTTGCAGCAGAACTAATTTCTCTTTTAATAAAGCTTAACCATTGTATTCAAGGTTTAACTAGAAGAAGTTACCAAGAAAGAGCAGTATATACAAATTTACAGTTAAATAAAATGTCTACAAGATGAAGGAATTAAACTCAGTAGCTGCTCAATTATAGTTCTGTTCCATTTTCAGATGATTTGCCATGTAACTTTCAGAGTAAATACACCATTCCTTTTCTGAAAAACCCCCAACATTTATCTTTTATATGGTCTTTATTCAATATGTACCAGCAATTTCACTAGTGTTAAAATCCTCCTTGCCATCTCTTTATAAAATACTGCCTAAAATTAGCCAACAGAATGGTTAGGGAACATAACTGGCTCTTTTCCTGGCAGTCTTATTAGACAGCATCTCTCATAAATCTACCATTGCATGAAATTAGACTCAAAGAAGTTCCATGATTTTCCAGAAAAGGTAAAAACACATGTCAATGATGAATGAAAAATTCCCAGCATGCCAGAGAATGTTTTTCCTGTTTTCCACAGAAATAATTTTTAATCTATAACACAAAGGCTTAAAAACAAACAAACAAACAAAAAAGAGGAAATTGCACCCAAGATAATTTGAGAAAAAACCTTTTATTTTTTATTTTTCCCCCTAATTTTGAGCATTCAGTGGTCTGTAGTTATTTCTTATAACTCCCAGTTAAATTAATGAATTCTGATACTGGAGAATTTAAAATAATCTTTGAGGAGAGAAATCCCTTCATATGCAGAAGCTGCACCATAAATACTGAATAATTCCTAAAGATGTGAGATCTTTGTGAGTGGGAACATCAAAATACCAGGATAAGCAGAGGTTACACAAGGATTTTTAAATCAGACAGGAAGCATAGGTTTCAAGTCTTGGATATTTGTTCCTGTATCTGACAGATTACTTGGGTCCATTTGTGTACTGTAGGACAAATGGCTGTTGGCTGTTTCAGTCCAATGAAGTGTGGTTCCCTTTCAGTGAGGATGGATTTGCCCAGCAAATTCACTTGGTCAAAATGGATGGAACCAAGGAGTCTATCGACAAGTCTGTAATCCAGAGTCACGTGGATTCCTATGATACCACAGCTGGTTCTAAGTGTGGGGGAACAACAGCTCCAGCTGCGCTAAGCAGACACATCACAAAGATCAGCTCCTTTTCATTTATAAATCTTTCCAGAAGATGCCAGCAAACTTGTTCAGTAGTCACCTATGGACAGTAGTCACCATGCAGCCCATTATCTGATCAAAACACCTACCTGTCTGATGAAACTGTGAGCTCGTGTCTTGCTCGAGTGAGTAGCCGAGGGCAGAGTGCTGGGGCGAAGCACAGGGGGAGGCGCCGTTAACCCGGGAGTCTGACT
This sequence comes from Scytalopus superciliaris, assembly GCA_013400415.1. Lineage (NCBI taxonomy): Eukaryota > Metazoa > Chordata > Aves > Passeriformes > Rhinocryptidae > Scytalopus > Scytalopus superciliaris. Next base: position 1,470,742 of record VXBX01009446.1, read on the forward strand.
CGGGCTGCGTTAAAGACAGTGAGACACAAATTTAGATTAATTGTATCCACAGAAGTTAAGTGTGAGCTTGTATGCAGCCTTCTTGCTCCTTTCCCTTTCTGTGTGCCTTCTTTTTTGTTCTCCCAACTATTTAAAGTTAACTTAGGTTTATATAACTATTAAGAGGGAAAAAAACCCCAAGAACTTGTTAAAAGAAAATTTAGACTTAAGTATAATTTTTACGAGATTTCAGTAGATGGTCTTGTTAAAAACAACGTTCTGTTGCAAGTATGCATCACAGAAACACAGTGTAATGTACAAGCCATGCATTCTGCCAAGGCTCTCAGTCCAGCTCCGCAGAAAGACTACATAATGGGATTATTTGGGGTCATATTTATATGTATGGATATATACAAAGAGAACATTCAGCTAAGATCCCCCTTACAGGGATGACTAATCATGCTTAGGAACAACTGTTCCATCATGAACAGCTTTGTAAAACTCCAGAATCAAGTAAAGGTTCAAGATAGATTCAAAACAACTTTGTTAAATCTAAAAAGGCATCACTCCTGCTGACGCTGCTTCTCAGTAGTGTGGAAGACACTGGACACTATTGGTATCAGTATTGCCACTATAGGTATTGACACTATTTGCAGGAAAAGTTGTACTATGTAATCTCCTTAATATTATGACAAGGAACCTATATACTTTGAAAAACAAGCTTTTCTGGACTCTTAAATTTACTTGTAAATTCTGTATTAGGTTTAGCTGTAACCATGAATGTGCTTGAGATTACATATAAGTATATATATATGGACACAGAGTAAGAAAATACCATAGGACTTCTTCACTATAACAATTAAAATATAAAAAGGATCTTGTTCAGCCATTTTTTCCTTTCTTTCTTGTAAAATCCTTTGAGGAAAAGTGTAGTAACACAGTATTTGAGCTCCGAAAGTGATTGTTATGGAAACAACAGAAATAGGTGACATAGTATTTATATTTGAGGTGGATATAGCTGAAATGGTTGCTGCTATTATTTATCTTTCTGATTGCAAATCATCAAATTACTTCTAAACAGCTTAAAAAGCAAGTTATTTAAGGAAAACTGTCTAAAGCTCATACAGAAGCCAGGAAAAAAACCAAATCACTGCTTTCAAGATTTTTTTGAAACTGAGCAAGTACCTAGAACACCTATGAGACTCAATGTAAAGAGTTTAAAATACAGAACAGCTATTAATTTGTGCACAAGTTTCGTCTTTTGCATCTCACAGCCTTAATTGCAATACTCTATTTTTTTGAGATAACTTACAGTTTAACAACAAAACTGAAGATTGTTGAACAATGAAAGATACTTTTTTTTGCACAGACAGAAGTGAGAAACAGAAGGAAATGTTCCCTTGAGCACTCAGCAAATCTTTTTTTTCTCCTCTAAATCTCATCTCTTTCAGCATGACAATACCAAGTACCAGCTTTGACTAAAGGAATAAACCAAGAAATATTGTTCTGCATAGAAGACAAAGAAAAATGGAAATGTTTTCAAGCCAGAGATGGATTTTACTGTCAAGATACTTCCATGAACAGTGAATTACTATCAGGTAGCTATGTAATTTGGTACTTAGCATCAGGCTTTGATCCAGCCACAGAGGCTAGGTAAAATGACTATGGTGATGTTAAATCAGTGAAGCCTGGGGTAACTAACCCCAGGGAATTCTGTATAGCCAGAAACCATTGTTCAAGATGTTACAGCTCTAATGGTAAACAGATGAAGCAAACTCTCCAAGGGTTAAGAGTCACTTCAATACAGAACAACAAAGCTAACTCCAGCAGTGGAGTAGTTGCTTGCCCACCCCACAAACAGAAGAACAGAGAGAATGTGAATCATCCAAAATGAAAACTAGCACCTGGACTGGATCTCTGTCCCTCTTGAAGCAGTAACTATGGATGAATTGTGCAAAGGCGACTGAAGGTGAATGAGAAGATCTGTGCTGGACATACAAAACTGCAGCACAGCAACACATAGGCTAGATCAGGGAAAGTGAGGTACTGCAAAGTCAGCATTAACTAGGATAGAAAGGAAATGTCTACAAACTCAGGTGATGAGTTAGTGAAGGTACCACTTAGGAGTGCTATCACAAATCACAAAAAAGCACTGCAGAGCACAAGGATTACCAGTGGCTAAACTGAGAATACTTGGAATACTTTACATTGATCTACCATATATTGCTGCAGCAGTCAGAATGAAATACTGTAGTCTGATTTAAAAACAAGACAAAACAAACAAAACCACCATCTCCTCCTAAACAGAGAGTAATGTCTGATTACTTCATTTTCATTTAAATATAATGATAAATGGTCCACTATGTATTTCCAGTGACTGCACTAAGAAGAAAAGCCAAAATACACTAAATTCTTCTTCAAAATTCAGGACAATACAGTTAAGCAGCTGAAGAGTTGGGTTTGGAGAAGAAAAGGAGGGTTTGTGGTAGTGGTATAATTGCCCTAGTATCATAATCAGGTACTGGAAAATGTTAAATACAAAGTAGTTGAGGATAGTGTGTTTTTACATGATTTAAAAATTTTATTGGTAGAGAACCTGAGTAAAAAAACTGTAGAAAATCATGTTCTACTTGACCCTAATTGCATAACAATTACAAAATATGAGCAATTCCATCATCAGCTCACTTCAGGCATCATGATGTTCATATATTATTATTCAAAACAATTCAGCAGGCAACCCTTAAGCCAGAAACTAAAAGAAAATAGCCCTAGATGTTACTATATCCTTGCTGCTGCTTGTGGAAAGAAATAAAAACAGGGATACTGAGCATGCCTCTATAGGGATGAAGGGAGATTTCCAACTCCAGTTTCAGGGAGTTTTCAAACTTCTTTTTAAGCAAAACCAAATACAGATATGAAGGGACAGATAAGTTCTTCTCCAGAAAACTGAAATTGGGGGATTTTCCTGTTTTACAGCAGTTTTTAAAGCATTTCAAAGGAGATATTTATTTAAAAGTTTTGATCTACAGTGCCTGATTTCACTGTGCCTCCTGCTGATCTTTCCCAAAGAAGAGCCTGAAGTGCTCTGTGGCTTAATGGATAGTTAAGACATACCTGCTCTTTCCTTGCCTTCTGTTGCTTTTGGTAAAAAACAAACTAAACCCCAGCATCCCCAATTTGAATCAAAGGAAACCTCAAACATGTCGATTTCCTTACCACATTCACTACAGATGTTTTATCTTGCTCCAGACTTATTCTCCCAGCTACAAAAGGAAAAAAAAAACACTCTCCTCTGCTCTTCTGATACAGCACCTCTGCTTTCTGTTGGAGAGAGAGTTGCAGTCCCTGTTTACTCTCTCAAAGTCTGATCATATAGCCGTTGACAGATTATTTTAGCTCCCATTAACTTCAATAACAAACGCAATACAAAACCTCTATTCAGTAGCTCAGACAAGCAGAGAAAAATTCAAACAGACTTTAAATGCCCTTCATAATAGGTCTCACTTCGACTTTGCAAATGCCATATCCATAAAGCTGAAGAAAGAAAAATGAAAATGGATTCTTTGTTTATTCTCTGTCTGATTAACATATTGGTAGCAAAGCTGTCAGATGCTAGTTCTGTTTCACCTTCCTCTTTGGTACTCTAATCAATCAGGCAGACAAAAATAACAACATTCTGTGACAGCTACCAATCCTTTGGGCTTGCTAAAATAAAAATAGTATGGTAACCTCAAAATTGTGACCTGAAGCAGACAAATGTACAATGAGGATGCATGCACACTTCTGCTAAAGGTGCTCTCTAAAGAATGTCCTAGAATGCTCTCATCTAGATTAAATAGTTACTACATGAAAGTTTCCAAGTTTCACTAACTCTCTACCCAAATGTCTGTGTGTACACAGACTCACTCCAATCTTTTAGCAAAAAGAAGTCCCAGTATTTTACATTCAGTGGCAAGTTATTAACCCAAACAACAGTCAGGAAGTTGAGTGGATAAGACAAATGGAGAGACTTGGTGTTGATAGAAGAGACAGGGAAGATGGCATGAAGTGCCAGCCATGGCAAAGAAATTGCTGTAAGACAGTTGTGTCCTTTAGTAATAGTAATTACAGAGTGGTTATATATTTTGACACAGGGACTTATGAGTATTTTTCATGCAAATCATCCATCTCATTAATAAGAAAAGGTATTCCTTATATCCATTAAAAATAATTGTGACAGCCAATAAAAGCAAAAGAAACAAATAAATATACATAGATCCTCAGCTAGCTTCTTACAAAGTCCTTCCCCAAGCAGTGAAAGAGATAAAGGCTTTAATAGAAGGTAGTGGCTGAAGAGTGGCCACTTTTTCAGAAAGGGAGCAGTAATGGGATTCAGTGCTGTGCTGCTTCATAATTGATGTCAAAATAAAGAAGTTTAAAAGAACATTACTAAAAATTTGAATTATTTATAATTTCCTAATCTCCATCAGAGGAGTAGCTTCAATATCCTAGAAACAGCTTGAAAAAAATCTGCTAAATAAAGTAAGAACACATATAGGAAGGCATATTGAAAAGTCTCAGATATATTATAAAAGCAATGATGCAGACCTTCTCAAACTTGACTTTGTACCAGCCACTTTATTAAATGACAAAGGAGAAATAGGAAGACCTTAGGAAATAGCAGCTGGAACAATCAGAAGTACAGCATGATTCCAGAGAATTCCGTAAGAAATATAGAAAAAGGTCATCTCTGTTCTACTTTACTGTATCTGAAATGAAAAGCTGCAGAATGCCTAGAAAATTCCAAAGGCAGAAATGATAAGAAACTACTACCCATCCTCCCACCCATTGTATCACAACATGCATGTATACCCTAAAGGTCTTATTAGGAATGTTAGGATTACAAAATTGTAATATCATCCACATTAGGGAAAAAAAAGTTTTAGAGGGTGAGTAAGTTTCTGCTTTAAGTATTAAGCTGAAAGTGACTGTGACTTTGGCAGAGCTTCTGTTTCTATTCAACACCCACTTCTTCGAAGATTTTAAATCCTTTTCTGAAAGGCCTATTAAAGGCCACAGATCTCAAGATCCTTACTTCATGAACTATTGTTAACAGTTGCACCAGTTGTTATCTTCCCTGTTAAATATTTAAGCTACTCAAAGACTGATTAAAGATGCTAGAACAACAGTAGCAACAAAAAATTTACTTTGCGAGAGGGGTAGGGAAGCCATTAGAATGGATGCACCTTAATCCTACTCAGCCAAAACCACCTAGAAAAAATGGCAGACAGTGAAACAAACAATAAATATCTTAATCCCTGTAACGACAGTATCATCTACAGCAGGAACTTAGGCCATTTTGATACTTGGCTTATGCAGTCTGTTTCTTGGCTTAGTTAAGTCCTCTACTACATACAGCCAGTCACTTGACCACTGGAAGGCAGGAATTATTTGCCTTCCGGTACTCTGACCCAAGTGTAATGATAGGTTAGGAGAAAGCATCCTCACAAATTTATCTTCACCACTCAAGCTTCCACACATGACACAGTACAAACTAACATCTCTAACAACACCTGGTATATGTTGCTGCTGTTATTTTTATAATCTAGATGTGCATACACTGACTTCAAGAGCAATTAACATTCCCTTCCCCAACAAAGACACTGCACAATCTCCAGCATTTGCTGAAAGACTCACCTCCAGCATTTAATTGTGTGCAAGACCATTTTGCTGAGGTGTATTGGTCTAAACATGCTGACTTGAGATTTTTAATGTAATGAACTGCTCCTTTGCATCTCAGAGATATCTTTGGCCATCTGTCTCTGGCATGCTAAGAGTGGTTTGAGTGACCAACCATGACAAAAAATAAACAAATTATTTAAGGAAAGATGGGGAAAATGAAGTCAAACACAGGGTGCAACTGGCACCATTACCTGAGCAGGGCATATATTTTTTTCTAGTGCTTTTTAATTAATGAAAACCTATTGCTCTTTCTTTGTGTTATTCTCAATGTTTCGTAAGTTACCATGGTCATTCCAGCACTTGCAATCATTTTGCGCTTATTTGAGTTTCAGCATGGCTTATACTAGAGAGTATGAAAAAATTCCTCTTTGTGTTAGAAATGATTGACTGCAAAAGAACAAAAGTGTATGGTCAAAATATCCGCAGTAAAATTTCAATGCCTTTGTTCCACCAAGTAATCCATCACAGAGCAACAACATGGGGGAAAGATATCAGGGTACAAGTACCTGCTCGAGTAGCTGTCGTAGCCGGTGAAGCTGAGACTCCAACTGTTTATTGTGATCTTCCAATATCTGCATCCTTGCTTCCAGGCGACCTTTATGTTGCCTCAGGAGTTTAGCTTCAGCAATGAGCTCGGCATCCTCAGAAGCATGCTGAGGTGACACAACAGAATCAGGAGGTGATGCAAGAGGGTTTATTCCTCTCCGAAGATGTTGCTCCTTTAGTTGCTCATATTCTATCTGCAGACTCCTGGTATAATGAAAAGAGGAAGCAAATGATGACTTGATCAAGTAAATGAAAATAAAAATACCTTGCTAGATCAAGTGATGTTATCACCTTCAACTAGCAACATACAAAGACAAACAGCTCATACAAAGACAAAGTCTTGACTAGTGTTTTATGGGGGAGAAAAAAAAGGCAATGAAGTAGAAGTAAAATTAAATTATTTCTTCACAGACCATCCCTCTGTTAATTAACAGAGGCAGTCTATGCACAACGTATGCCTTGATTACTGATTGCAGGCTTTTGCTAAAATCATGACTCCTAGGTCTTTCTCATCTCCATGCATGGCTCAAAGAACACTGAAGTGACAATTCAGACACCAGTAGGATGATTATGAGACCTTTGCTCTTCCTCAAGGTCAGCAATGATACGCTCCAACTCTCCTCGCTCTTCCTTCTCCACTGACTTGAGTATCTGAGCAGGACTCTGCGGCTGACTCACAGGTGACTCTCCTCCCAGCGTCTGACAATACTGCTGGATAAGGGCATGCTCATCCTCTCTGAAACAATAGAACAACACAGATGAAAACAGAGCAGGAAAGCATTTATTATGTGAGCAAACATCTCTGTCAAGCTGAGGGATTTGGTTTGTTTATTAAAAGGAAGTAAGAGAGAAGGAATTAAGCCTAAGAAACATACTGAGAGAAAACCATATAAACATACAACGTACAGGAAAAAAGATTTATCTGTAGTAGTGTAAAAGATCAGTTTAGTTTAAGGTATGCATAAAGAACAAATGCTGCTGGTGGTTTGAAAAGAAATACTGGAAATAAGAATCAGAGATCATATAAAACAAAGATGACTGATTAGAAATGCCTTAAAAGTAAATAAAACAAACAAGCTCTCTGCTAGTTCCCTTTTTTTTTTTATAACCATAAATAGGTTACTTTTTAATATTTTTCAGGAGACAATTTCAGTGTGCTCAATTTACCTAATAAGACTAGAGAAAAAAAAAATCCCTGCAGAATTCTTCAAGAAGTCATAAAGTAATGAATCATCAAGCATCTAGCTAACACTGTGCACTGCACAAAGGAACTGACAGTGCTTCAAAAATAATGCTACAGGTTTTGAATTAGCACTATATTTTCCATTTTTCTCCCCCTGTTTTGATATACACATACAATAGCTTGAAATTCTGCACAGGCAATAGATCTCCTCCTTATAGATTCAGGGACAGAAATAAACTATAACACTGTCCTCCTCCTGACTTGCATGAAATTACCTCCTGGTACAGAGATACAGAAGTCCTGACACTTTCAATTATACTTTAATATCCAAGTGAATTTGGTTTTGTATAGATGTGCCTTACTTCCCTAGTTGCTGGCTTTTCTCCATAAATAGTCAGATGGATAGAAAATGAAGGATACCACATCTCAAAACCAGTTTGCTTGCTTGCTTGCTCAAGAAGGATGAAACAACAGCAGAAAAAAGCATATACTATTAGTTTCTTTTAAGAGTGAAATTGCTGCAGGAGCATGAATGCTGAAGAAAACTCTTCTTACAATTATCTTCTTTGCTTGACTATAAATCAGAGACTGCATACCCTATGAAACCATGAAGTATTTTCACTACAAACTTTGCCCTAAAGATCTACAGTTAAAGAACTGTCAACACACACACGGGCACACATGTTCAGATATCATTTGACAAAGAGACTTTTTCATATTAAAAACATTTATTCTGCTAACCTTTTTCCTCCTATTGTTGGAAAGTAGCAGCTACAAATTCTGCTATTAGCAATTATGAAATTAAAAGTATCCTCAAGGACTGCCTTTGAAAGCACATGCAAAAAATCAGAAGTTCATTATATACAAAGCATTTTTTTTCCAAATAAAAGTGCAATGGAGCCTTTCAAGATGTTTTTAAAAATTTCCTGGCAGTCAATTTAACATCTTTCATCACTGAAGATCCAAATGTACAGTCTCATCTGAATGATAAATCCAGTTATTTAGAAAATTATACCCTGGAAGAAAGAGCAGCTATTTCTGTGGTAAGAAATAATCCATAAATAAATGCCTGTACAAGTGAAACACATGAGATGTTTTACAGGCCATGCATATTGGGTTGGTTGTTTTCTCAGAAATAAATTCAAACTCTTGGGACAAAATGAGAGTTGCATCCATACTGTTTGTGTAATGGAAGACCCTATTTTATTCTGTTGAACCCAGATTTTTTTGGTAGCTCAATATATCAATACTATTTAACAGCATCATCAGTATTAGAAGCAAGACAAAATAGCAAATGATTTAATAAATACTGATTCCTCTTGGAATCTTGTGTCTCTTGGAAAAGTACTTCTATCATTCAGTGAAACAATTTGCCTCTTTGTAGTGCTGCTTAAGACAGACTTTTTACTGACCACTGATCCTGTGGCACACCACCACCAAACTATTTCTTCTTAAGGATAACTATTCACTATCTACCCAAAGCTATCATGGGGTCTTACATTTTCCAACTTGTCACTGACAACTTGAAAATTTAGACTATTATAATCAAAGAAATGTACATCAAGTAACATTATGCCACCCCCCTCCCCAAAAATTCAAAGGACAAAAATAAAATATAGCCTGTGACTTTCCTATCCACTGGATTAGGAACCTAATTACTGAGTTTTGCTTTTAAAAATAAGTAGAAAGTTCAACGAAAATAATGTATATTCACTTATTTCTTATCTGTCTTGGCTGTAGTCAGTACTACAGTCATGAAAAGGAATGACAACATGGATCTTCCCTGCAAATGAATAAATTTAATGAATTTTCACTAAATACATTTATGTAATTTAAATACAATTGAGGCTATGTATGCAATTAAGTCTTTCAATATAGAGATATCCAACTGTGTTAGCTGAAAAAGAAACAGCTGCTTTATTTCCCCTTACCTATCTAAAAAAAAAAAAAAAANCTTTCTCTTCTTCAATACTTGAGTGATCTCAGGGAAACTCATCATCACACACTATCATTTTGCATTAGTCTACTTAAAACTAAAAAACAAAGGCTATTGCAGTTAATAGAGTTTGGATCAGATCTAAATGTGATAATGAAAACCTCAGAGTACTTCTCCACCCTGTAGCCATCCTGACAAAAAACCCCTACCCTGTATAACTAGATTTTTGTAAAAGTGATGTAACCCCTGTGGGCTTCAAACTCTGCTGTACAGACCTGCAAAATACCCTCACTGTGACTGAAACAGCTGCAGTAATCCAGGAGTGATGGCAATCCAATGTCTCACCTTCAGTGAGCGCAGAAACACAGCATTAAAGCAGAGTAGTGAGAGAACACAGCTTTATCATCCAGGCTTCAGAACACTGTTTACATGTTAATTTAAGTGATATGGTGTAACTACACATACAGCCTTCTTTTGTGCCAGGGTGTTGATGATGTCAGGACAGGTTCACTTGATCTAGTTTAGTCTGGCTATTTTAATTAGGCATCAAAAAGCTGCTGTTTACATTTTAAAATGATGAATTGGTTTATAAACAAATACATAGGTCTTCTAAAACAGATCTTTGTAAAATAGGGCCCTGTAAAGCTGGATTTATTATATTTAATGAGTTTGTTAAATCTGAGAGATTCTGCCAAAATTTTGCTTTAGAAGTAACCTCATTTTTAATAACACTTATAAACCCTTTAAAAAAGGAGTTTACCAGTAAATGCTTAGATACTTTTGACTGTAATGTGATACAGTAGCTGAGATCAACACAGCTAAACACAGATAATTTTATATTTTGGTCTCACAGTTATTTAGTCCAGAAAAAAATTTAATTTCCCTCCTCTCCCACTGGTTCAGAGTCTCAGAAACAATACTGGACAGGCTGTGAATATTGATTGCTCTTTTTTTAGGCATCACACGTTGCAACTGACAGCAGGCTTTTTCACAGGCTGGAGGAAGCACTTGATAAAAGATGTCTTCTGAAGGAAAAGTGTATTTTTACCATGTGTTCTACCCCTCTGGTCTGTCTTGCAAAATTACTAGCTCAAAACAACAGAACCTCAAGCCTGCATCAACAAACCTCATGACTATAATTAGGATTGATTCATTAGTAGCACAGGAGTCCAGGGACGGTGGTTCAAATGACCTACAACATAAGGTCATTCCTCTATGCCAGGCAATACTTTCATTTTGGGAATCTGGGACTCTGTTCTGTAGAAGTGCTAAGAGATGGCAATCAGCAATCAAAATAAAAGCATCACATCAAAATAAATTCCTCACTCTTTCTTGATGGTTAATCTTCTGAAGACCCTGCATGCTTTGAGAAAAAACTAGAAGTACACAAAGTCCTTCGACAGCAGAGGCTCAGTTCCTTTTCTGCATTTCACCATAGCAGAAAGCAGCAAACAAGACATCCCAGAAGGTCAGACTTGAAAGAAGTACACCTCCAAGGGAAAAAAACACCCCAACAAAGAAGCTCAGGGAAAACAGCCTTTGAGATACCCTGTTCTCTTTGTGGATATATATTTTCAAGATGTCTATTGCAAAACATGCGTTATGCATAGAGGAAGCAAGAGGCAAATAACTTGCTGCATATAACTTCCTTTTTATCGGCTGATGCTGTGGAAAGAAAAATTCAGATCTCCCGACTGTCACTTTTCTCATCAGTGCATTATTTTGTCTAAGAAAACTGATGGCTAAATTGGATTTCAGAGAGCAAGATGTGGCCATTTGTGAACTTACTTCATTGACAGCTGTAACTTTCGATGTAGCTCTCATACTAAGCACTATGCATTCTTGTTCAAATAAAGTGTACCTTGTCCTACTGATGCTTTGAGAAATATTAGGATAAGGCAGAAGAAGGTACTCCAGAATGCTTTAACTTACTTGTTCTTCTCCTAATTTTATCATCGTGTGAAACTAATTTCTCATTTTGACAAGATACCTTTAACCACTTACATCACGTCACGTAGTATGTCCAGCTTCTTAACAAACATACATGAAAGTATTTGGGTACTACATATTAGGGCACCAGTGTCGCAGTGACCAGCAAAAATATCAGATATGTTTCAACTCTGCCTTACGATGAGCATGAAACAGCATCAACAGTGTTGCAGACATGAAGATAATTGGTAGTAAAGGCATGAATCAGAAAAGTTATTAAACATTTACATTTATACTGTATTTTACTGCATTCAGTGCAACTAAGTTCAGTACTGGCTGGATAGCATAGTTCATACGTTGCAGGAATAAGAGAGATACACTCCTGTCCTATTTTCCTGTTGGGGCAGTATTTATCATCCTTTTTTGTAAAAACCTCATTCTTATCTTGTGCTTATCTTCATTTGTGAAGATGGCAGTCTGTTTCAAAGATACAGATGCTTTCATACAAATTAAAGATAATGAAAATTCATCACAACAGTCTAGCCCAACCATTTAGAACTACTTAATGTATGGAGAAAATTACATGAAGGCAAACCATTTTTATTCAATGCATTTGTACCAGAAAATTTATGCATGAGAGCATTAGAATGTTTGTTAAGAAGCTGGACATACTACAGTAGACACTGTGCCTTTTTTTTTGCTAACTACAAGTATTTTTCTAACTAAGGAAAATGCACTTTTTAATGGAATTCATATACCTGTAGGAAGGGGAGTGTTAGAAAAACTTAGACAGAAGTCATCACAATGACATTCAAGGCAACAGGTTAGTTAAAACTCAAGAATTATCTTCAAAGAACAGTTTCTTAATCAAATGGCATATTGAAAAGATTCCCGAAAATAAACTCATTATGTTTATCTGACAGCAGAAGTTCTCTTATTCAAAGGTAGATGACTTCTTACATTTTTGAAGCATGAAGAGTGTTAAAAGTATTGTTGATGAACTTGTGAACCTGACAAGATCAAAGCAGAAGCTTTCGATATTGGGTGCAACTCTGCCTGTGTTCTAGGTTCACAATAAACTGAAGGACTCTTCATGACCAATAGAAATTGGCTCACAAAATACATCTCCGATTATGAGAAGCAAAGAATTTGATTTCCAAACCACTAAGTACTTCCTGAATGTTCAAATCAGTACTGTAAAAGCTATATTGTAAAACTATAATCCTAAATTCCAAGTGTTTCAACAATTTCTGATCCAAACTGGGATACAAACTTCATTGCTCTGTAGATCCTTGGAAAAATTTCTTCATCAAAGGGGCTGTCAAGCATCGGAACAGACTGCCCATGACAGTGGTTCTGTCATCATTCCTGAAGGTATTTAAAAGGGTAGATTTGGCACTAAGGGACACGGTTTAGCAGTGGACTTGGCAGAAGTATGGTTTGCACTTGGACTTCTGATCTTAAAGATCTTCTCCAACCTGAGGGATTCTATGACAGTAGCTTAAACTTTAGACCACAGGCCTTCAGAATTTTTGAGTGCTTCAGTACTCACACCTTAATGAAAGCATACATTTTAATCTGCAAATAAAACAGAAGGTGCTGCTGGGTACAAAGTTACTTTCTCATCCATATTTTGTTTGTGTAACAGTGCCCTTTTGACAATGGGATTGAGACCCAAATTCAGAGGTCCCTCTCCCATTTGATACACAAGATGTCTATGTTAATTCTTTTTCTAAAATAAAGGTGATTTTTTTAGATGAGCAGGGAAATTGCATTAAAATCAACAGGTGATTTGCCAGTAAAAATTGAACACATACACCCCTCTTTTATCATTGGGATGGGTGGGTGGTTGTTTGGTCTCTGTGTATGAGTAGGCTCATTAATTGCAAAATACCCAACTCAAGTGTATGAACACTTAGCTGCCTTCAAGTTTTCAGCTTCCCCGCCAAATGGCAGTATGTTTGCTCTTTTTTTTTTGAAGGGAATTCAAAAGGGAATATTTTGGCTGCGTTTCTCTCACTGGTGAGTGTGCCAATGACAGAAACACATGAAAACAGTTCACTTGAAAAAAGTTTTATTTGCTATGTAAACAGAGTTAATTAATCAGGAAAGACGAAATATTTAAAGGGGGCCATGTGCTTGTTTGAAGCAAAGTATTTTAAATCTCAAACTGTTAGTACACTCATGGGTAGATAGTCCATTATTAGATTTTATTATTTACAATAATTTCATAATTAGATTTTAAAACAGTAAATTAAAGTATTACTGAGACCAACAGATTTTCTAACTAAAGCTGAACAAGGACTTTGGTTTCCTATTTAAAAATGCTGATTTGTTCATAATTTAGAAGAGGCAGAGCCTTACTACACTGATTTAATGAACTGAACTGATGATACAGTGAGGTTAAACATTCGCACATTTTCACATTGAAAAAAATTGTTATTCATTCATCAGCTATTCAAGGGCTTCTATGCCTTCCAGGTTCATCAATGCATTTTAATGAAGGTTTATACAATAAAAGTGACACATAATTCAAAAAAAGAAAACTGTGTTAATAAAATTAACATAGGACTAGGTTTATATCCCCAGGTATAAACAGATGGATCAGCAGACAGCAAACTAAAATATAAACAAGAGGTAGCAAGACTATTCTAGTTCTGCAGAATCTTCAAAATTCAGATGATTTTTTATTTCAATGAGAAACTTGTCTGGGGCTTTTGACCCACTCCATTGTCTAACATAGAAGGATTTCTTTTCTTTTATACTATGGTAAAAGCAGAAAAGGATTACAAACTAGAACCTATAGAACTGTGGCTTTTTACCAGTTGCATGAAATATCCCCACTTCTGAAGGAGAATAGCTGACAAATGTAGAGTTCCCATACACTGCCAAGTGAACATCATCAATTTCTACAACTAGTGCTTGGAAAATTAAATTTATGCAGGCATCCTTGGGGGTCACACTTATTAGCTGCTTTAACTGGGACTAAGTCCTGTGTTAGAACTTATGAAGATTATATCACATAACCAAAGTTCCCGAGTGCCTTAATAAGTCTGAGTTACTTACACGCTTCCTGTGGTGGAGCTACTGTCCATGAGGAAGGAGCCATTCGTTCTTTCCATCTGTGCGAGCCTGAAAGGCAGGGAAAGACCAAAACTTTCAGAGAACATGCTGCACAATTTAAACAGAGGAAGGAAGTGTGAAGATCAATTCTGCTTAGAAACAGCTCAGATATGCCAATCTTTGTATACATGATTAGAAATAAACTCCTAGATTTTGTGACAAAAACCTATAATCCAGAGGACTCTTATGAGAAACTTATGCTATGATTAACTAATTTTACTTGCCAAACAATGAAGAAGTGTATTTTCTATCTCTAGTATAATTATCATCAGCATTACCACAGCTCTCGTGGTAAAATTAGTTAAAGAGATGTTTTTGCAGATGGTTTTCTTTTTGAATTTTATGAAGCTGCACTAACAAAAGAGAATTAATTTTTTTAAATATAGCACACATAACATCTGAAATTATGAAATATCTGAAAACATCACACTGTGGACAGACAAGTCCTGGAAGACAAAACAAAGATCAGTGTAATTACAGGGAGACCTTGTCTACAGTTTCTCATTTTGGAAGGAATTAATCTAAAAGGACTAGACTATTAGACTGTATATATAATGTCAAACAGAATTGAATGCTCTTCAATCAGTAACAATTTAAGCCCTAATATACTGTTTCTGCTGGACACTGTCTTACTAGGGAAGACCTGGTATTATTTCTTTAAAGAAGCTTAGCTGAAAAGATCAGAACAATAAAAAAGATTGACTAGCTTCTATATAAAACACACAGATCCAACTAGAAAGGACACGATAAAAATTGTATGAAAGACACAGAATTATGTCTTCCTTTTTTATATTTTTTTTTTTACTGGAAGAAAAACAGTCCTGAGTAGTATTAGACAGATTACTTGTGTAGTACTCAGTATTACATTTGTAATTATGCTAATCAATGTCTGCAACACAGGTACAGATTTAGCTTTGTATCCTGAAAGAGCCTTGACTAGTGCATGGTCCACCTTCAGCTAGTCTAATCCAAAGCAGAACTGTTAACAGCCAAGGGAAAGGAGAGGTAAAACAGATATAACGTCTACAGTCTCCCTTCATTCTTAATGTGACTCCAGAGTTTGAGCTTCATCTGGGGACAAAAAGCCACAGTATTGTGGCACCAAAAGGCTGAAAAAAGGACATTGGGAGACAGAAAATTCTCACATCTTTCTACAGAAGTTTGACTTATTTGGTCCAGGGGTTTTATCTGATTACAGCATGGCCTAAGTTAGAGATTCAAAGAAATGCTGGGTGATCTATATGAATGTTATGTTCCAAATAACTGAAAAGCACTAAAATGACTTTTGCTCTACTGTTAATGAAGGATTAAAACATTCTGTGGGGAAGAAAAAAATTAGGCCCACTGTGGGTAGCCTTTTGCCCTTATTTCCTGCCCTATTTTCTCCCGCTGCAAAGATCATATGTAGCATATCGTAGGCATTTTAAAAATTGCTCTGAAGCTTTCTTATGGTGCTCACAAATATGAAGACAGTCAACTTAAACATATTCCCTGAATTTGAAGTCAAAAAGCTAAAAAAGTTAAGGCTGTTTATTGGTTGTAGAGATCAGATACAATAATAAAAACATGGAAAGAAAAGCCTAGTCAGTTTCATGGTACTTATTTTTGAGATGGTACCTCTGGTTAGTGCTTCACTGTTATCACATCCTTAACTCAGGGTGAGAGGAAATGGCCTCAAGTTGCACCACGGGAGGGTTAGATTAGATATTATAAAAAATTCCTTCCATTAAAAGGTGGTCTGGTATTGGAATAGGCTGCTCAGGAAAGAGGTGAAATCACCTTCTTTGGAAGTGTTCAAAAGGTATGTGGGGTGGCACTTGGGGACATGGTTTAGTGGTGCACACAGTTGTGCAGGGTTAACAGTTGGGCTTGATGATTTTAGAGGTCTTTTCCAACCTTAACAATCCTGTGATCACCAGCTCTGAACGTACAGACGAGAGTTCAACAAAATACAAAAACGTTGAGATGGATTTGGCATAACAGACATTTTATCATTAAAGGGTGATCCCATGAAAGCCAGAACATAAAACATCTGTATCTATTATATGCCCTGCTAAAAGTCAACAATAATGGATGGTATCAACCTGTCACAGAAGAAAATAAAACCCTGAATCTAAAACTCTAGTGGGAAAAACTATACATCCAACCAGTTCAGTTTATTTTAAAGGTTAAAAATGAAGAAACAAACAAACAACAAGACACATTTTAAGAACTAATGCAATTCTGCAACAGTTTCCATTCTGTATGAGAGACAATAGATTTAACACATCTATTTTACATTTAGTACCACTGCAATCAGAAGCTAATGATTGAAAAACATTTTACTTACTTCTGAGTACAGAGAATTGTATCTTTTTAATAAATAATATCCAACTAGTAGTGTATATTAAAAACTACAAGAACCAACACAAAATGCAATGTACTGGTGAGAAACCGTGCCTCTCTTACCTAGTAGCATACTGCTCTATCCTGGAGTGTGTGTCATCATGAAACAGCTGTGGAGACTGGGAAGGACTAGTTTAAAAATAATAATAAAAAAAATAATTAGTGATGCCTAAAGCAATCAGACAATATTATTTTTAAATTAAGGTAGACTGATGACAAATACATAAATTCACAATATTCCTGACAGTGTTATTGCTTTGGGTTAGTCATGCCCTATAGTTCATGCACATTAAGTTAGTTGCAAGTGAGCTAAAAAAACCAACCAGCATACTAGGCTTTCCAGACAAAAGGGTTCTGCATACTCACTCATATTGCTCTGGCCACATACTGATGAGAGTGATAGGACTGTAAGGAAGACACAAAAACATAGAAAAGAGAGAAAGAGAGAGAGAGAAAGAATGAAATTATGAAACAACTGTAGTGTCAATTTAAGAAAGACAAAGCTGGAGAAACACAAAATATTTTGACCAGCAACCCAGCCAGACTATTTGCATCAGCAACAATTGATGTGGAAAAGAGACAGCAACAGATTCTGCTGCATATCATGGAGGCACAGGAGACTGACTTACATACTTCATTTTGTTAAATAAAAATCAGTTTAAAGAAAAACCCAAATCAGTCTTACTGACTAAACTGCAGTTCATAAACCATAATCAATTAATTTCAATTCTGCTAAAGTACTGAATCATTCATCTTAATCTAATTAAAAAAAAATACTATAAAAAATGTGAAAAAACACCACCAGTAAAAAAACTCCACTATAAGTAATAGTTATCAATGTTTGTCTTCCTTGTGCATAAAAATAATCAGAGGTAAACACATATGCATTATATTATCACACTTGAGTAACTATATAGGATTTTTTATTTTCTTTAATCTTTTTATTAAAAGGAATGTATTACTGACTTTTGCCACCTGCAGGGCAGAGAACCAATACCAACAGTTTCCTCAGCATGATGCTGGCAATTTATCTGTGTATTTCCCACATGACTGGACCAAAGAGTTTTATCCTGACCTGTGATTACAGTTTTGACATTCCAATTTCTGGCAGCATTGGCAAACTTTCATCACATCAAAGAAGCTTTGTTTTCCTGTGTTGGTGGCAGCTGAAGACTGCCCCAGTGGGTAACATTTTAACACTTGAACATGCATTGCTTCCTTAGAAACCAGGCCATCAATAATACCAGTTTTCAGATTACTTCCTCCTGTTCCTCAAACTGCTAATAAGGAGGTTTTGTTTGCTCATTGCAAATAAAATGCAGAGCCCTCCAGCCACGAAAACAGAGCATAGGCAATGGCACTGAACTGCTGTGTGAAAGCAGAGTGTCTATGCTGAAGCTTCAAGTGAGCTGTTGTTAGCTAAGTGGTGCCTTGTTTAGACAGTGCAGTAGTGCCATGGACTCTAGGATGTGAAGGACAGTCAATCCATAAAACTAATTCTAGCGCCCTGTCAACACATCAGAAATTTGCTCTTGTAAGAGTGTCTTCTGCTGACAACTCCCAAGTAAGTAAATAAAGTAGAGCACTTCTGTCAGCACCATAAATAATATCGTGGAGACACAGAGTGCTCTCTCTGATTAGGCCACCTATATTTCTGATGCGTGTAGGACCCTAAATAACTCAGAGATTTCTAATTCCAGGAATTTTGACCTAACCAAATAATTAGTGCAGTTCCAAAAGCCCAGTCTCCTCAAAAGTGTTCTCTGTAATTCAGCCCCCTTCAACATTACTTGCTTGGTCCATTGCCATGGACGTTATAAAGTCCATAGCTTTATAGTAAAATGCTTATGAAAATCTAAGAAAAAATATGTTAATCAAAAAAACCAAAACTGGCAAGATCTGAAAATAATGTGAAACAATTAATATAAAAGAATACAACACAAGGCTCTGCAACTGTTGTTGATTTCTTGAGTTTCAGGTTTTTGTTTTCAATATAATAGGGCAGTGACTCCAGGAGCAATTACTCTATAAATCAAGCTTACGTCTCCAGGTTGTCACCCTCCAATACTGTTTGCACAGGCAAGTAGCCAAGTCGGGGATGCTTTGCAAAATACTTCTTTGAGCGGAACTTATTCTTCAGCACCTTCGTGAAGTCCCGTACATCTTCCCCAGATGTTGTCTTAAAAAGTTAAAAAATTAAATTCAACATCACTAAATAGCATTGATTTAATATCAATATTAATGATTAATAATGCAGGTACTGTACTGAAAAAAGAATACAAGGAAGAACTTTAAAACATTAATGATGTTAAAATTGCCTTTTTAGTATCCTGAAATTGGGTACAATAATAACAATAATGCATCTAAAAGTTTTCTTCTACTGGAAAAAAACAGCAAGGCTTCAAATTCCCAGCAAAAAAATGCATTTACCCATTACTTAATATTCTTAAGCTAAACATTTATAACCACTCTTAAAACACACACAAAATATTTAACATTTCAGAAAAATAAAAAAGGCAGAATCAGTTGGTAAGATACAGTCCGCTATATTCACAAAGTTCCACAAAATAGTCACTTCCCTCCATTCGAGATCTACATTGGAAAATTTTATTACAGGGTGAGAGCAGTATATGCTAAACCATTCTCTGCTGCAACAACAAAGTTTTTCATAAGCATTTTCTCAAGTTAATAAATCTCTTCCTACAGGATTCTGCCACTATCTGTATCATTCCAGAGTGAAAAAACCCAGAGATGAAGTGACAGCCAGTGTACAGCCACTGTTCAAAGGCATAAAGCAGGACTGATAAGAACAAATAGTGCCTGAAATAACAAACTCACAGCCTGATTCATCTTCTTACTACCACAGGATAAGACTAGGACAAAAATTAGCCACAAGATTGTTCAAGTCTATATTTGCAAATTACCATCCGCATCTTCCATCCCTCCCAGCAGCTTTTTTACTGGTCTTGACTGATGCAGCCTCTTCAGAACTGACAAGTGCTTAACCTCATCTCCCCCTGTCCCCTCCCCTGCCCACCTACCTCCCCTCCCCTCCACCCTCAGAACACAATTAAAATTTACACAACTGCTTTAAAAATCAGTTTAACTGGAAATAATCACAGCAATAATGGCAGCACTGCTCTGGTAATAGTATTCAGCTAACTTCTGCTACGAAAGCAGGGATACTTGCAGGCACAAAATACATAGTGAAAATGGCACTAAAGAGATCTGCAGGAAGAAACAGTAGTATACAGTATGCTTTTAAAGTATATGTGCTCAGGCTGTGCTGAGTACTTCAACAGAACAGTCCCCTTCCAATGTAGCAGTTACTATTAAGCATTTCCTCTTGCAACTGCAGTAAAGAAAAAGTGGCCATTCATCTCCTGAGTTAGCTGAAGATTTGCAATAGCTTCTACAGATTTCCAGCTCAACCTCTGTAAGAAACTACAGACTGCATTTTTGTACCCTCTGCTTTGGGAGAAGCGTGTTAACATAAAAGGTTGCCAAAGCAGATGGATAATCATAAGGAAAACAGAGAGAAAGACTTTTCAGTTTTGTAATCTTTATCCCTGATGTACTACAAAGACACCTAAAAGCAGGTCAGGCAAACTATTCCCTGATTCTATTCTTCATTGTCAAAACACGGTAATAATTCCCTATTCATCTATGTATTTCAATGTATGCATAATATATGCAGTTACAAATTCTGTAATGTAGCTCAGACGAGCAATAACAATTGTAGACAATCAAACTGACGTTGGTAGGAGTGTCTCATATGCAGCTTTAACAAGTAACAACAAACTGAGCAAATTTGGGATTAGGATGTATTTGAACCCCTGAATACAAGTGAATGTAGGGAGGGCTTGCAAAATCATTCTTGGAAACCATCTACTCCAACCACTGTAGAAGGAACATGAGGTAACCCGATTCTCATGCAACAGGAACTCAAACAGATGGAACTCTGTCCCGAGGCCAAGGAATAAAAATTTTAGTACCTACACATTCTAGAAATAAATGTCTACTGGGCTGCCAAACTCTTCCTCTGGTGTATTCTTTATTTGGTATGACAGCCTGATCCAGTTCCTTGAAAAGAAAACTAATATAGCTGTGTACTGACTGAGGACAGTAAATATTAACCAGCGAAATCTGAGCAGATTTGAAAGAACTATTTTAATGTACATGCAACTAAGATACAACTCCTTGCAATATTTCTTCTATGTTTTTTTGGCATATAACCACACTGTACAATCCAATCCATATAACATTTTCCTTTCAAAAAAGAATAGCCAGGAACTTCTAAATTAAAACCAACAGGTACCTTGCACACTTCCTTACATCATGACATCTTGCCTATTTCCACACAAATCAATAGCACAAATATCACCAAAAATACTTCAAAAGCAAAGAAAATAATCCTTTTCTTCACTGAAAATTCAGCCAAAGACTATGCTTTCAAACTCAATTTAAAATCTCAGTTCTTTGAGCAAGACAAACTTCTGAAAGGAACATCTAAGATCCATGGCTGCCACACATAAATAACTAAAAAACCATCTGTAGCAGAAGGTCTCAAGGAGAAAATTTGTAACAACTGACAAACTGGCACCAGTCCTCTTCAATGTACCAGCTAGGCATAAATGGAGTCACAAGTAACAAATGAAAACCAGATAAAATTACTTACAATCCAACATAAATTTAAAAACTGGGATTTCATGGAAAGCAGTAGAAAAAACTGGGTAAAAATAGTTGCTGTATACTTTCAGTGTATTAGTAATAGAACAAGTCTTCAATGGGAGAAAGTAATACTAAAAATGTATTGAAGAGCTGTAAATTAAATATATATATATATATATATTATAAAATTATAACAAATATATGAAACATACATGAATAAATGCTGTAGAATACTTACAATATAAACATACATTTAATTTTATTTCTTTCTCACTATTCACATTTTCAAAGAAAAAGTAATGATAGAAGCCCAAAAAATTTCTTATTCCTTTCACTGCATCTACCTATGTAAAAGAACTAGTCTGCACCTAAGTTATTACTCTTTAAATTACATTTCTTATATCTAACACAAAACCAATTAGCTGTTTTAATATACACATAGAAATTGATTCCCAGAAGACATATGAACCTAATGTATGCTGTCACTAAGCCCAGCCAGACATTCATGGTTTATGAGGAAGCTGGTAAAAAACATACAATAATCAAGCAACTTCCAAAAAAATATGTTTTGTATAATAACAAAAGCTCAGAGATGCAAAATTTATAGTATAAAATAACACCTGTGCTGTTTAAAAGGATTTTAGCTTATTATTTAATACCAGCCCTAGCAGATGCTTGAATTTGATACCATATTGATCCTGTTCAAATGCTTTAGTAAATGTTAAGGTTTTCAGCTAAAACAAGCACAACTAAAAGCTCAAAACTCTCTTATGTTCCATTTCTTGACATTTTATTTCCCTGTAACGTTTGTTAGAATACGTACCACAAGCCTGACTGTTCATGGAAAACAAACTTCCTAGACCTACTTATGGTATCTGCTACAGTATGTGCAGGTATGATGACAGCTGCATCTTAAAGCAGGTGTCAGTTACATACCAGTGGAAGGCTGGGAAACTTCCTAATGTGGGATGTGAGAATAAGACACAGATACTTTATTCCTCTAATAACCTTTTTTAAATTGACACTTAGGAATGCCATTCACCAAGAATTTACAGACATGTCTGACTTTATCATGGAATCACAGAATAGGCTGAGTTGGGATGATCATCGAGTCCAACTACTGGACCTGTGCAGGACACCCCAAGAGTCACACCCTAGCATTTCCTATCATCAAGAGGAGAGATTGAATATAAAATTTGTGTATTTTAGTTTATTCTAATGAAATCTAGCTGTAATTTCAAGAGTAACTAACTTACCTCAGAATTTATCAAATGAAGTTGCAAGCCAGCTATCTGAGCAAGTGCAAGAGTGAGACCTAGAGGAAAGCACATTGCCCAGCTGCTGGATATCAAAGACTACCCCAACAAGTTAGCTATTCTACTCAAGGCAAGGAGTAATCTCTGAACTCCACAGCTGGAAGCGATGTTCTGCATATGAAATAGCCAGATTCAACCATTCTTGCTGCTTTCCTTCATCTTCCCCACAGAACAATCCCATTTTGTTAACAATGAAATGTCATGCCCAGTGCAGTGCTAAGCATGTCAAGATGAAACCACTGGCTTACTTATGTCAGTTTGTTGCTTATAAAACACCAAGGCTGTTTAATGTTCAGGAATGTATCTGTCTTTTCTGGATGTCAGTAGGAGTTAAATTTTCAGATGACTTACCTAAAAGAGAAGTCTTAACAGGCACTATTTCAGATAAGCTTTATTGTGCCTGGAAAAAAATTCACTCTTGGGTGAACTACCATTCAACCAAGAATTTCTGATGTCTTGACTATCATGTTCTGAGCTCTTTCAGGGAAATAAAATTCTGGTCATCTGGAAATGAAGGGGCTAACCTTTGCTGGCATTGTTTTCTATAGAAAGGTTACAAAAAATTAGTTCCCTAAAATATGAAGCTGTGCCAGATAAGTTGAAAAGAACTAAAAAAGCTGATTACATTTTCATTAAGGTAAGGAAATAAGTCTATTTGCAATGAGAAAAGTTTCAGAACTATGATTTGATATTTGTACATCACTCCAGAAAAGCTTCTTTTTATATTTCTTGCTGTATAATATAGGATTTGCAAAGGGGAAACAAGAGAGAGTTTTCTTTTGGAGAAGAAAACTGATGCAGTAAATATTTATATCTGAAATTCAAAAGATCTGTTGGTACAAAAAGCCACACTAATATAACATACGCGACACTATTGAGAGGATTTCCATTCCAAAACAGCCAAAAATAAATCACATCAGATAGTTAGTAGTAAGAGTATTTCTGAGTTAGAAGCTAGGAAAATCTTGCATCTTACACATCTCTGTGTAAAAGTCTACATTAAAAATCTTATTTCTCCATCTTTTCAGAGAAAGACTATGTAAAGCTGAAAAATTAACTAGAATAATTTTCATTTGTACTGCTTAAGGGAGTAATGTTTTCAGTTGCTTGTCCCACCCATCTCTAAATCCTGGATGAGAGAAAAAAAGACATAGCTGAAAGTCATTATTACGAATATTTTGCATTTTCAGCATCAAGAAAACTAAGTTGCAAGGCAGGATGAATGCTGAATGTCATTACAGATTAGAATGCAATAACTACGTATAAGTACATGGAGTAAATAGTTGTGTTCTGAAATTATGAAGCAATTCTTACCTAATGCAAATATCACAGAACTCATTAAAATGGAGAACTGTCCCCCTGAAAATTTAGTTTTAAAGACAGATTCCTTAAACCATTTTCCAAATTACTTTACATTTAACAAGAAGTTACTGTCCTTCTGAGAAATCCCTTCATACACTACACTTAACTGCTTACCTGAAGGCAATTTAATGGTCTTCCCTCCATTTGTGACTAAGCTCCAGTTCTAAATGTCAGCTTAATTAATGGAAGTAATTTTTAACCTGTTTATTACTAGTATTCTCAATATTAACATATTAATATGCATTAGCAGTGAGAAAGGAAAGCTAGATTTCATTATTATGATTTGATGAGTACATGCATTTGTACTCTGCTTTTCAACACTGGCCAAAAAAAAGTAACATTTTAACATCAACAGCCTTTGAATTTAGTTGAAAAGGTAGAGTAGATGCATTCTTCTTGTTCAGGTTGTCAGTAGTGTAATATAATGGATTCTAAGGAACAATTCGCTGGCCTTTTGTACTTTTTCTTTCATTTTACAGACCCAGATCCATGCTATTTTTTGGGCATTATTCCATTTAAACATATAAGCTATTCTACTAACTGTGAAGAGTTCTGCAATTCTTGACTGTTATGTTGCATTAAATGAGTTCAATATGTAGGGAGGTTTAGCAATAAATTAGTACATCAACCATAGTGCATTATTACAAACAGTAAGAATAAATAATACTGCATTCTGTTTGTGAAATTAATTCTTTATTCTTGACCTAGTACAGATGAGATTAGTTAAAACAGATTGCATGTGGGTACTGATTATGGAAGTCTAAAAGGCATGTAAGTCTCTTCATATAATGGATCATTTCTTTTTACAGAAATGGAGCTAGCAGAGTGTTATTCCAGCTCTCCAAATTAATGGGGGTCAGAGCTGGACCTCTAATTTTACACATCACCTAAATTCTATGCCATTTATTTCATTATGCTCTACTTCAAATCGCAACAAGCTCCTTCTTTTACCTCCTATACACTTGCCTTCCTTCAGTCACTCTAACCAAGAATGTCATCTTAGTCCTCTTAGTATCCCATAGTAGATTCACCTCATTCCTGCCACATTTCATGAAAAGAAGGGACTTTTGCCTTATGTTACTTTATTTTACACTTAATATTGCTTTAAAACTATATTCTTTTTGCAGCAATACCAAGAATCTTCATTATAATACAACCCATTCCCACTCCCAGGGACAAGTGAGGACTCCAGCCATTTCCAGAATATATTTTTCTGTTCATCAGTCTTTACTTTTAAACAAGATGGCTCACAGTTACATAATATGAACGTGTTCAACAAGAACTAAAAACTTCTCTTAGATATCGAATCTGCTGCTTCAGGCAAAACCTAGAATTCATCAGAAATATACCATCCTCTTCTAGGGACAATACCATACTCCATACCAGATACAATCTGTATCTGACTAATTCAACAGGAAGACTATCTTATCCTGCAGACCGGCAGCATTATCTATTTCGACACCCCTTACACTTCCATTACTGAATTTTCTGTAAATTTTAGGCAGTAACAAAGAACATTTCTGTTCCGCTAAAGATAAGGTTCGACACAACTTTTTAAGGAGAAAAAAAAAAAAGTGAAACCAAGAAAAATACATCCCAAACATGTTCAAACTTTTGGATTAGGTTGGCTAAGGAGCCAGGTAGAAAATCAGTACCACCATATTTTTAACAACATCTAATCATAGACCTCCAGATCCTGAGGGCTAGAACAATATGTGACTATGGACAAAACTGGGCCTATATCATACCACAAAACCAGTATAAAACAAAACCAGAAAATGACTTCTCAAGAGAGGAGGCACAAAGAGAAAAACATTAAAACTGGCTGAAAAAACCACAAACCCCCTTAAAAAATATTCTTCAGAGTGTAGCCTGATATACCAATTTATCAATCAAATCCTAATATTATGTAATAGAAATAATGAAAATAAATTAACACAGCTCATGTTTTCTTCTGATCATAATGGAGTGAAAACACTGTTTAATAGAGTTTGAATTCTGTTAGAAGAGATATGCCAGGTGAAAAGGAGAGGGAAAACAAAGGTAGTAAAAGACAGCCAAATAACAACTCTTTGCTACTATAGGAAATGAAAGAACCTTGTGAAAGAACCTATTGAAAATCAGCTCTAGTTACATTCAGGTCTGAATTTTTCTGAGCATACAGACCTTTCAGCACTGATGTATAGATTACATAACACTTATCCTATAAATTTATTTCTGAGTTAAAATTCTCGAATTTAATCAATTATCTGATAAAAAAAAGTGAAAGTGATATTTGCATGTAGCCACCAAGCCACTCCTCCTTAAAAGACTCCTAGAAATGTCCTTAGAATATTGTGTTTGAAACATCATTAGAAAAATATTCTGTGGTAAAATTAATTTTTGCTAACTATCAGAGGCAAACCTCTCACAGAGGTTAGAAGATTTTTGGTTAGAAACTATCAATTCTGTTTATAATTTTTCAGGTAGAAACCAATTTTTGAATATCCCAGTAAACACTAATAACTCAGCAGAATGAAACACAATATATTTCCAAACACATTTTCAGAAAACAAGCAAAACGTGGCCTGAAAGCAAAGATCATACACCTCTCTAAAAATACTAGTGTGTTAATACAATATTAAATATTCTTTACTATGATATAGAAATAGTAAAGTGAGTCCTTTTTCACTGACATGTTCTCACTCTTATAGTGTGTGCATATGCAAGTATACAAGTACTGCAGTTACATTTAATATTCAAGTTTTGCTTTAACAAATCAAAAGAAGTTCAAGTTCTCTCGGAGCTGGATACATCTACTCATTTCTATAGTACCCAAACACTGTCCAACAAAATCAGCAACACTAGCAAAGTCCTTGAAGCCTTCCAGAGAGAAAGGCAGGAATACAGGCCCTACTAAACATATCAAAAAGAAATCCTAGAAGAATAGCTAGGTGACAGAAAAACTACAAAAAAAATTTAGACCTCAAATAATGCATATAATGATTGTTACCCCTTAGAAACAGTCTAGTAAATTGGTACTCACAGGTATACAATACTCCACCATTGGATAATGCAATTTATGTCCCTTTGCAGTACGGCCAGAAAAGAAACAGCTCTGACAGACATCATAGTTGAAATGTTTTAAGCTTCGATACCTACAGGGACATTAAACAAAGTGATTAGCGATTCCTCAGTCTACTTCTAATTAAGCCTCATAAACCAAATTACTCTGAAATGGTGTCACCTGGTTTGCAGCAGCAGCAGTAACACAGTGAGCTTGTTGGGATTAGCTTAGAAAGAACCTTGAAGAGTGCAGGTGTGCGTGACAAGGACATGGCAGGGCCAACACTCATCACAGCTGCAGACCCAGGGGCACCATTGCCACTGCAGCAGCTGCACAGAACACAGGAAACATGCAGCCCTCTTAACCCACTTCACAGAATCTTCCTGCACTGCACACCTCACTGAGTATTTAAAAGAAGTTCCCATCTCTATATTCATATAGAAAGCTATTGTTGCCCAAGTCACTTTGAAAATCCTACAGGCATCAGCTTCATAGATAGACTGTGAAGAATTTAAAATTTTAAAGTTTTTACAGACTTTAAACTATATTGGCTCTATTTTTTCTTTTCCTCTATTTATTATTCAGATGGCATCTCAAAAAACTTTTATAAGTCAGACTGGTTTACCTTTACATGTTCTTACACTGAGCATTTACCTTAAATGTTTGTAAAAAATTATGATGCTCAGAAATTCTAAACACATTTCAGATAATTAAATGCTTAAGAATTCATGAATTATAAAAATAATATAAAATTCAGTTTAAAAAATTACAATGATTTATTTTCTTTTGGTGTTTTTTTTTTTTTTTTTTTAGGAGACTATATGTATAAACAAGGTAACAAACTTACACAGTATCCCTTGTATTAAACATAGTCACCAGCAGTATGATTTATTTATTTATACTAAAGCAGAATAAAGCCACAATTCAATTCCAGATTCCACCCACTGTTTTTATAATATGGTTGTTCTGACTGGATGAGGTTATATCATTAGTATGAAACTAAAACGAGCTAACTGAAGCAAATTGAATAGCTACTGAATAGTTAAAGTTTAAATTAAATTGCTTCCTGAGAGCAGTTTTCAGTACCCATCCACATTTTTCCCCTGCTGAGTTTTATGTTTTGTTTTGCAAGAGAATATGTGTCTATAAATGTAAAGGTTCACTTCAAAGGATGCTGATGCAACTGTTTATAATCTTTTCTCAGAGTCTGTGCATTAAATGGCCACATTTACCTTCTGGTAAGATGATAGATGCTGCTGTTGATGCAGATCCCTAACTTCATTGTAGAAATTATTTAGAATGACCCACTCCTTTGCCTTCCTTTCTCTTCCTTTCTATCTCTGTGCCCTCCTACACATAGTAGAGACAAGATTCATCAGCCCCACCTAAGACAACTAGAACACATCTGAGCTGGAGCTTTGTCACCCTATGCTCCCTCAGGCAATAATAAAGAAAGATAAGAACACTTAGAGGAAATTTCATCTCCTCCTAAGACAGGCAACAAAGTTTGATCAGATTTATTACTTTTGCAAATACTCACATATCTACATTTATAATGAAAAAAAAAAAAAAGGAAGAGGGTTGTTAGCTCAGTCTTGTAAGGTTTGTGGATATTTTCAGAGAAATGTTGTACTTAACTCCCCTCCTCTTACCTAAATCCAACAATTGGACACTCCTTACAGATGTTGCACTTGGCCTGATGTTTTGCTGTTTCCGCAGCTGCCACGCGGTGTAGAACTGGTAGCCATACCATAGACTGTGGTTCTAAGCGCATCCAATCTATAAACTGCTTTACAGTAATTTCTGGCTTATTGTGGTTCTGTGGAGAGAAAAATCCCATAGCCAAGTTAAAAAAAAAAAAAAAATAAAATAACAAAACAACACACACCCAACAAGCAGATTTTCCTTGGAATTCTATGAAAAAAATCCTCCAACAACCTGTGGGAATCCTTTCCATGACAGGTTAATCCAAAATGATTTACAAGAAACAAGAAATAACCTTGATTTGAATGCAAATAAAGAAAACAAGTCAGTCAGTAAGACCATAGAAGACTAAACAGCCATGATAGAGTAGACAGATGGTAACAAAGACGGAGAACATAGTAAAGGGGTAACAGAGTCCATAGTAAAGCTGTCTTTGAATGTAAAGGTCTTGGAAAAAAGGCATGAGCATGAAAGGGAAGCACTTTCTGCACTTCAGACAAGCTAAAAACATGATTGTCTTTCAAGTTGAGATCAATGACAAAATGCTAAATGTCAGTAGTGCTTGCATATGTCTATTGATTGCCATGAGACTCATGTAATCTTTCTTATTATGTTCTGAGCTAATGGTATTCTTTATAGTTAGCACAGTAAACACACATACAACACAAACAGGTAAATAAATAATGAGAAAGAAATCTGCCATTTATAGGCAATCACTGCAAGAATACAGCAGAGCTAAAGTATTAACATGATTGTTTTAAGAAGTAAACAAACATGTTTCCATATTTTCTTTAAGTCGTAACCACCAGGTGAGCCTAGCCAACTTTGACAGCAATAAGAACAGAAGTGGTATTTCTGAGCTCACTAGAAGTAATAAAGCTTAAAAATGAAAATTATTCTTAAATAATAATGCATGATGGAAAGCAATGTTAGGCTTCTAAACCTATTCTAGTCCACGTTAATTTTTGCCAGTAAGAGGGAGATGCACGAATGAAAAGAAAAAAAATAAGAAAAGAATAACTTTATTTCCTCACCAACAAAATACTTGTTTTTTCTTGTCTGAGAACTGTCATGCAGCTGCACATTTTCTCTATGCTCTCCTAATGACCAGGGACTGAACTTGAGCTATGCATGTGCGATGAGGGATACAACCTCATTATCAGTATAACTGTAACAACACATCAAGTGTTTAAACAACTACCTTGCTAGTACCCCTCACTCATAATTGAATAGCATGGGAGATGGGGCAGATCCTTGAGGGACATAAAGAACATTCCTCTGTGACACAGAAAGTCTGCCACTAACAAGTGAAAAATTTATTTCAGTATGACTTGAAAGCCAGCCATAGATATGTCAAGCACCATTCCTTATTGTCTAAAGCAGCAATGTTAAAACATAAGGGGAAATTTTACATGGTTAACGGATCAAATCAACTTCCATAAGTATCTACCAAATTTTTCATGACCTGGACAAACACACTTCCAATTCCAATCATCTGAGTCCAGAAATTAATCTAACAGTTCTGAAAAAATTCTAGCACAATCGCATTTTTCAAAGCACTGGACAAAAATGTAGAAATGTCTATGAAAGAATGGCAAAAGAAAAATGGTCTAAGAATTCACTAAAATCTTTAACGTTTGAATCAATAAAGTCAGAAATACTCAAGTCACTAATTCTATATAGTGAATTTTTAATCCATACACAATTCCTGATGATGCTCAAATCAGCCACTGCCACAGAAATAATATACTGAAGCAGTATGGCTATCACTAGCAAACAGTCAGAGCCTTAGGCATCCTTGACGAAGTCAGAGTTAGTCGTGTTTCATTGCAACGTCTTGTTTTTAATTCTCATCTTTAAACAGACAGACGCTCCTTGCAGCCTCATTAACCCCCTGCATGTAGTGTGGAGCTGAACAGCAGGCTGCAAGAGCTTTATTCCACATTCTGATCTGCTGCATAAAGCCTCATGATATATAAATGACTACGCTTGAAGTTTCATGCAAGTGCAAGCTTTTCTGTTAGTAAAATGATGCCAAATAATTTCCTGGTGCACAAGGTCAAAAATTACTACTAACATCATTCTCTTGTTCTGTTGAGATCATGTCTTGCTTCAGCAGGAAAAAGCACGTTCTCACAATATCAGGTTGTTTTGAACAATGCAAAGCAGGATAATTGGCTGCTACAAAAAATTTTAACAGCTTTTAGAGCAGGAAACACTGTCAAAATCACAAAGATTTATATATTCTTTCAGCTTAACATAATTTGTTTGATCCTATCCTAAACCATAAACCATCTTTTACAGCTGCATTTTCACAATAACTTCCCACACTTGGTTGCGGGGGCATATTCATTTCTGTTCAAAACTTAATGGGTGTTTTTTAATTCCTCTCTTCTTTTTACATCATGTACAAGTGAATCTTTAGACTTCACAGTGGGTTTGTTTCGGGGTTTTTTTTTTTCACACGACGGTCTTTCTCTTACCTGTTGGAAGCAGCTGCGCACACTGGGCTCAATGTTGCTGCCACCAAAGGCTGCCACTTCACCAAGCTGCCGCGGGATCTGGATAGCATCGTGAAGGAGAAGGCCCAGCTGCCTCTGGTCGCACATTTCTGAAGGGCCTGCCACCTCCTTGAAGAGGTCTGCAACACCAACAAAAGGCACCGTCTCACTTCATTCCCACATACACCCCCTTTCATTCAGTAATGCTGCAGCCCGAGCTTTTAGCTTCTTTTACCATAGTCATGGTTACAGATGGCCACAGTGCCATGTAAAGGAGTCTAATCTTGATAACTTTGTTTTCTTGATTCGCAACCATACAAGTGAGAAAAATAAGGCCAAATGAATGAAGCTATATGGCTTTTTAGAGCATGTGGTGCACAGGAAGGTGATTTGAGGTAACCAGCAAAAGTCCTGCCTGATGAACCTAATCGCCTTCTATGATAGAGTGGGACAGGGGACAAGGAAAGAGCTACAGATGTCACCTATCTGGACTTCTGTAATGCCTTTGACATGGTCCCCCACAATATTCTTCTCTCTAAATTGAAGAGAGATGGATATGACGGGTGGGCTGTTAGGTGAATAAGGAATTGGTTGGATAGTCACATCCAGCGGTTAGTGGCCAATGGCTCAGAGTCCTGATGGGCATCAGTGACAAGTGGTGTCCCTCAGGAGTCTGTATGGGGACTTCATCATGTATCTTCATCAATGACATAGACGACGGGATCCAGTGCACCCTCAGCAAGCATGCAGATGACACCAAGCTGCATGATGCAGTTGACACACCTTAAGGACAAGATGCCATCCAGGGGCACCTGAACAAGTTCAAGAAGTGGGCCCATGGAAATCTCATGAGGTTCAACAAGGCCAAGTGCAAGGTGCTGCATGTAAGTTGGGGCAAACTCCAGTTTCAATACAGGCTGGGGGATGAAGCAACTGAGAGCAGCCCCGTCAAGAAGGACTTGGCGGTGCTGGTGGATGAGAGGCTGGACACGTGCTTGCAGCCCAGAAAGTCAACTGTATCCTTGGCTGCATCAGAAGAAGCATGGCTGGCAGATTGAAGGGGGTGATTCTGCCCCTCTGCTCTCGTGAGACCCCAGCTGGAGGGCTGAGTCCAGCTCCACGGTCCCCAGCACAGAAAAGACATGGAGTTATTAGAGCAGGTCCAGAGAAGGGCCACAAAACTGATTATAGGAGAGATGCTCCATCCCTCTAAAGAAGGGCTGGGAGAGTTGGAGTTGTCCAGTCTGGAGAATACTCCAGAGAGATCTTATTGCAGCTTTTCAGTATGCAAAGGGGGCTTATAAGAAAGCTAAAACAAACCTTTTAGCAAGGCCTGTTGCAATAGGGCAAGGGGTGATGGTTTTAAACTAAAAGAGGGCAGATTTAAACTAGTTATAAGGAAGAAATTTTTTACAGTGAGGATGGTGAAACACTGGAATATATTGCCAAGAGAGGTGATAGATGCTCCATCCCTGGAAACATGGCCAGGTTGGACAGGGATCTGTGCAACCAGATGTTGTTGAAGATGACCTTGCTTAATGCAAGGGGCTTGGTCTAGACGACCTTCAAAGGTCCCTTCCAAACCAAACTATTTTATGTTTCTATGAAGAATTAAATAACATTTCAGAAATGCATACCTTATGCTAAAATCAAGGCCATCCTTCAGTTGGCTGGGGACAGAAGCATATTTGCTCTGAACTGAGACTAGAAGTCACAACTGGCCACATTAAATAGCTTAAAGCAAGTACAGCAGTCAGAAAGACAACTGGAGCTTAACAATAATCACATTTTCTTCCTGGATAGCCATGTCTGTTTCCATGTACTTTTCCTTTACTAATTGCATTTTCCTAAGGTAGGTGTCAAGCCCTGCAGTATAAATGGATGAACTGGGATGACTGTATGGACAAAAAATTGATGCTGAAAGGGATTGAGAAAATTGTTCCAGATACATACGCTGGGAAGGAAGATACTGCTTGTACCTACAGTCACAGTTAAGCATTAAATTAACAGGCAGGCATGTCTGCAGTACAGGTATTAGTTCCCAAGCACTTTTTTAACACATTTCTTTGATTGGACAATTTTAATTGCTAAAATGTTCAGCTAATTTTTTTAATATGTTTCTGCCAACAATTTTGATTTATGAACTCTGTAGCTGTGAGCATTAACATTTAGTGACAAAATTAATCTGAAAACACCTTAAATGATGAGTTAATCTAAGAAATATTTGTAAATTCTCTGATTGGTATAAATTACAGAAAAATTGAATTTAATTCTTATGTTCCTTCCAGTTGGTATTTACATTCTCCTTTTGCATTCAGTGGCTGGCTTGGATTAAAGCTTCAAGTAATCTTAAAAGAAAAAAAAAAATCCATTTATACTATTCCCCTACTTTTTTGTGCTTCCCACAAGAACAACCATTAATAGATTAGACATAAATGAAATATGAAAATTCATTCTGACTGCACTTCTGATTGAGGAAAAGACAAGCTTTGTTCAGAAACACTCAAGAGTGACTCTTATGACACTGTAAATTGTTTTGTCCTTCATTTAGAGCAACTGTCAAGTTTTGCCAGCGTGCTTCAGTCTGGTCATTCATTTCTTCTTCTCAAAGGAGGTGGAAGCAGAAGAAAGGATCTTCACAAAATAAAAGTCCAGATGACTGAATTAAATTTTAGAGTTCATTGTATTTTTCTCAGCCCTTTCTTGCCTAGTCAAACAGCAGCTACAGCATCTTCACTCAGTGTTAAGTAAAAAAACCTCCTACAGACAGGAGCAGTGACCGAATTAGCACTGCCCAGTTGCAGACTCATCTTGGCAATCCCTGATCCTGGCTAGGTTTTTCAGCTGAGGTTGGGATAGTTCTTCAATTTCTAAGGTCAGCTTAAAAGAACTGATAGTATGGAAAAAAAGAAAAGCTTATCTTATTCCGTTTGCATCAGTCTACAGTGCAAACAGGCACTAAAAGAACAGTTCATTAACTGTTGGAGTTGGGAGGCAGATGAAGTAATTTCCTAAGACCTAAAACTTCAGTTAATTGTGGAGCTGGTAAACAGAGGAAGAACAATGTGACAGGAGAGGGAATAGGTAGAATGATTAGCTAGGAGGAAATCAGCAAATACCTCTGAAGTGCTCAAACTCCCCCAAAACACTTCATTGAGTTTTATTTGTTTCTTAACACTGGCAACTGTGCCATAACCAAGTGCAAGGGAGTTCATGGATGGTATCCTCTTTTCCCAAATCCCTCAATGCCTTCCAGGTGGCACAAGGGAGAAGCTCCCAAACTAAAGGCATAGAAAGTGAGAATGCTCTTGCTGCCTGCTCTACCTGCTTCATATAACCCATCAGCTATTCCCTGGCAAAGGAGGTACAGCAAGAGCAACTCTCAAGTGGTAGATGTATTGAAAAGCCTGTTTTAGCTCTGACACGGAGCACCCAGACACCATACTTGTACCAGTGGGAAAGGGGACCCCATACGTCACCCATCAGCAATGTCAAAAGCCACAAACTCTTGTAAATGGAGTTTGTTAACATGCACATACATATTAAACGAATTTCAAGATAAAATACATGGACACAAAGGTTAAACTGTATAAGAGACTCTACCAAGGACAGGAAGAATGATTGAGGAAGCAGAGTAAAAATTATTCACACCTGAATAATTGAAATGAAACCAGAAACTAGGAAAAAAGAAAATCAGTAATCTTAAATAAACTCAGCCTCACAGTAGTATTTTGAGGATGACAACAGTGGGACTCAAACTGCAACTTAGCTGGACAGCCTTAAAAAAACACACTTAATGGTTGATAGAGAAAGAGATACTTGAAAATGTTGAAAAGTATATTAAATTCATATCAAAATGATAGTAAAATACTTAGTAGAAAGATGTCCACAACACACATTTTATGTTGAATTGTCACAAACAGAATGCACATTCTAATTTTTTTTAAACTACCACAATGCTAGTTCCAAATTGTTTAAAAACCAACAACATAAACATAGCAGTAAAACACTCACACCACATTCCAAGAATGATGTACATCACTTGAAAACTGAACTGCTTTGTAGATGAGATTTTTGAAGTAGCCCTTCTTTTTCATCTCAAATGATACAGGTTTTATACAATAAATGACATGACCCAAAATCTACATACTGTAAAAAACTCCATACATTTTCTTTTGTTTCTGCTGACAGTTTGGGCTTTCAGTGTTAAAAATGAGTACCAGTAAGAGTGAAATGCACACAAATCCATTTTGATGTAGCTCACAAGTGACCCTCCTGGTCAGATGAGCAAGGAGAGCATAACATGGATACAGCCAGACCAGGGCATTGGCCTCAACAACAGAAAAGTAGCCCTAAACTCCTTGCTCTACAAGCAGATGTGACACAGTTCACAATAACTGAATTACTTCTGCAGGTCAATTTTTATTCTCAGGAACGCCCAGGCATGTTCTTGAAGTTAAGCATGTCTTAAACATTTTCAAGAATAGGCATTCTTTAATTGAGGCTTCACTGTTTCTTCTAAATTAATTGGGACTTTTAATTAAAGATCCATTCTCATGTCAACCCTGAAGTCTAGAATCTTAAAAAGCATCTTAATTAAATTATTAAATAAAAAAACTCAAACAAACAAAAAAAACCAAAACCAACTAACCAAACAAAAAAAACCCCAGAGGCATTTCTCTGGCAAAAAAATGTGTCCAGTGAAAAGATCCTACATACACTGGAAGTGAGTGTACAGTTAAAAAAGTTCTTATTTTGTTGGAAATAAATGTGACTGAAGGTGGCTGTCAAAACAAAACAAGCAAACAAAAAAAGGACTCATATTAAAGAAAGAAAAAAGAACAAAAGCTTGATTTCACAGAAAAAGTAAGAGAAAAAGATGAAGGTTAACTGTACTGGTAAACTGAAGTTACTGTCCCCTGCCAGCTTATTATATTATTTCATTAACCTGTGCTAGTTTCAGCTGGGGTAGTTAATTTTCTTCACAGTGGGTACTGGAGGGAAGGAGGAAGAAGTGAGGGGACATTTGAAGTGATGGTGTTTGCTATGTGTGATGGGGCCCTGCTCTCCTGGAAGTGGCTGAACACTTGCCCATGGGAAGTAGTGAATTAATTCTTTGTTTTGCTTTGCATCTGTGTGTGGCTCTTGCTGTCCCTGTTGAACTGTCTTTACTTAACCCATGAGTTTTCTAGCTTTTATTAGCTAGAAATTTACAATTCTATCCCTGAGCCTGCTGGTGGGGGAGTGGGCAAGCAGCTGCGTGGGGCTTGGTTGCTAGCTGGGGTGAAATCACGACAAAATCAAATGTCTTAACAGTCTTGAAATTACATTTCTTGAAGTTAAGCCTCAAAAGGGTGATCTCTAAGAAGTCTGAACACTTGAGCAGACATTCTGTTCAAGAGTTTTACAAAAGGGTTTATCCAGAAGTTTTTAAAACAAGAAACTTGCCTATATTACTATCAACTACTCCAAAAAGAGTATGCCTCCCTAAGGCTACAACATTTAAGGCACAATCTTTAGGCTGTGCACAGTCTTAAGGCTCTGCTAAGGGCTCCAACCACAGCCACCACTTTCAGAGAAGCCTGGGATTGCCAACACCTCCAAAATGCTTAGAAGAAACACAGCCAAAACAAAAGGAGAAGCAAATGTCAGGAGCTGGTCTGAGAATCAGACAGCAGGTAATTTGTATTAAGCACCCACATTTGGGGGTCCTACTCTTCCTTCCAAGTGACTGGCTTTCTTGAAAATACTTAGGATTTCCATTACAGTTTTCACCGGAGAAACTGAAATCTCAATAGATACAAAAAAATTTCTCTCAACAAGAGATGATTAGTAGGGTGTGACAAAATCAAAACAAGCAAAAGAGCTCATGCCAAATAGTCTTTGGCACACAGCTGGTGCCAGAGGATCCCAAAACTTGCAAAGCCACTACAAGCCAAGAACAATCCCTAACACTGTCACTTCCTTCGTTCTTTAGCAAAATTTCTTTTGGATTTAAGAAAATTTTTGGTGACAATTTCAAGGTTCATAATGACAATAAAGTTGACAAAGATATCAAAGCCTGGCACGCTGATCACAGGAGTTACAACTAAAAAGGATGAATTATCTGACTAATAATTCTCTGCTTTGAGAACCCAAGCAACTGCTTTACTTTCAGATGTAGTTCAGGTTGAAGTTATGATCACTTCATACAAAAATCTTCTGAGGCTTATTCTGTACTAATTTTTTAAAAACTTTTCACAGCAATATTCAGAAAAAGAAGTCCACAGTGCTAACATACATGATGTAAAATCTATAGCCACAATCAACTGCCATTTTTATTTT
This sequence comes from Scytalopus superciliaris, assembly GCA_013400415.1. Classification (NCBI taxonomy): domain Eukaryota; kingdom Metazoa; phylum Chordata; class Aves; order Passeriformes; family Rhinocryptidae; genus Scytalopus; species Scytalopus superciliaris. Next base: position 1,508,468 of record VXBX01009446.1, read on the forward strand.
AATGGCAAACACAAAGCAATGACACAAACATTAATCAGAACTAGTAATTTCTCTGTTCTGCTTCAGTAGAAGTTCTGCCTGTATTTGCTAAGTATACTAATGCATTACCTATAGCAGTTTAATGTGAGTTTACTCTCAGGTTTTGGAGCTGTTAAAACTACCTTTTGATAGGGTTATCAGTTTGTTATCCACAGCCTAACCGACTCCTATACTTTAGGAAAGTTTTCTATTTCACACTAAATAGCAGAGTACTCTCTGAATTGTCATTACTGAACAAAGGTATGTCCGTCAATCTTTTCAGTTATGGAATAATTCACATGTATGTCAAATGACATAAGGACACTAAAACCCCCAAAGTCTCAGTATGCCATTCAAATGTCAAAATATGTCCCAATGCATAAGACTCTACTCTTGCTCAATGTTAATAACCAAGATTATAAGATTGCCTACAAATGCTCTTAAGGAAAGCAGAAATTTTTGCAGAGCTCCAAAGGTACATGGAGCAAATTCAGTCTCTAACATTTTTCATGTGTTTCCAAAATGAGTCAAGGAACCACTGCAAAGAACAGCAATTTTAAGATGAATGTGCATAATATGTAAATGTCAATCACCTAGGATGTTCTAAGATAATGCCTCATCTTTTTTCTGTATTTCTCAGAGGGTTTTGCTAAAAAGTTGCTCAATTCTCTTCTGTTCCTGCAATTATTTTTGTGAAACAGTTTTGTACTACTCAGTATGTCTCAAGTTTGTGAGATTACTTAAATCAACATAATTTAAACTTTCATTGTGCAATTCTCGTAGAAAGCACGTATACTGGAAAACCATTTTCAGAGTTCAAATAATCTTTCTCATAGACCGCTAAATGCAATTGCTGGATTTTGATGTGTTTCCTTGCTTTATCAGCCATATCAATCTGTTGCAATCAGCACTGACTGACTTGATTTTTCCCTAAATAAAACATACATACACACAAGAGAGAACAGAATCAGTCAAATATAATAGTTCTCTAGCTTCCTCACAGCTATATTCTCCTTATTTTGGAGGGAGCTGCAGTACTGTGACTTATGATGATGCAGAATTGACACCGATACTTTCCAGTCAAGACATAAATCCTACTTTCTCTTTTGTCACTGATGATAATGAAAACAATTCTATTTTACTTACACACAAGAAAACTGCCTTGTACAGGCATGAGAAATGTTTTAATACCAATTTCACTACAATGTATGTTGTCACTGTACACGACTTAATTATATAGAGTATTTTGGAAAAGAAATTCTTCCTTACATCTGTATTTCTCCTCCAGAAGGCCCTTGGAAAGAGACATCAAGCCAATTTTCAGCGACTGCACTCGAATTTTTCCAGTTCGGCCACTGAAATTATAAAGATAAGACAATTTAATACAGTTTAATTTTATTTCATTTGAGCTCAAGTCTATTAAAAATACAAAGATATTGGTGAGTTCTACTTCAAGTATAAAAAAAATAATTAAACAATACAAATCATACAAAGAATTCTTCCCTTACAAAATCTCAGCTTCCCTTCTAAGCAGTTTACATGTCAAAACAGTTTGTATTACTCCAAAGGAACAGACATTTAACTCCATAAAGCTCTTAATGTGATTCAATAATGTGATATACACAGCAAAAACACATAGGCACACAGCAGGAAAGTCTGTTACTCAGTGTGAAACACAAGGACTGCAAAATGAAACCAAGTTTTCATATCACAGTAATTAATTATCTTTTTACCCCTAATTCTTTTATGTTTAAATGCTCTGATATACATGTAACATCAGGACAGAAACAGGTAACCACATGGACTAATTCAATGAGCTGTTGCTCTTTGTAAGCAATGTCATTTCAGGCTCATCTTGTTCAACATGAAAAAAAATATGTCCAAACAGAAAGAGTAACTTGAGAACAGGTAAGCAAGTAATGTTAATCCTGCAAGAAAAACACTGTTCAAACAAATACTAAAACAAAAAAACCACGTTACACAAAAAGGGACAATTTTCAAGTTCAAAAGATCAATGCAGAAATGTATTCTTATAAATTGTTTTTTTTTTCTTTCAAAAAACCAAACAGCATGACACAATTTGTTTAAAATTAGATGTGACATAAAGAAGTCATAATAATAGTAGTCAAACTGTATATATTGCACACATAAGGTGAGCTGGCTCCTTCACCAGCAAGTAAGATAATACTACATTTTAATATCACCTCAAACATCACTTTGGTCCCCTCTGTCACAGAGAAGTGATAGATATGTTAATTACTTCAGGAGTGGTTATTACATATCTCTTTCTATCCTGTCCACTCAACATACGGCCTGCTGTCTGATTTACTTCACAAATGTTGTGGTGAATACAAAATTATTAATTTATTTCTGGGTTCTTAATAAATCAGCTAAGCAAATTACAAATATTAATGCATTTTTCTTCACAACCATCACCTAATCTAGTAGGACTACACAGTATTATCTTCTCCATTCCACAAGCTGGAAAAGAGGTAGAAAGACATTATTGCTGAATTAATCAAAAACACCCATTACTTTTAATGTCTAGTTGAAAAATCAGGATCCAATTTTCCAGAATGTTATAAAAGTGCCACCTATTTTATATATTCAAGCTTAGTTTCAAATTACCTCTTTCAGTCACAGACACTACATCATTCTGGCATACCTTACCATCGAAATGGTTCATTTTGCACCTTGATAAAGGTATTTCCCCGTTCTTTCCTGTGTACAGTTGTTTCTGTTTTAACTTTATATTCATTTAAAAAAAAAAAAAGAACAAAAAAGCTAAACCATATAATTTGTTTATTAAAGACAGAATCCCAGAAAAACTTTGCAGCTGAAAGATATGGGCACATATGTGGAGGCTTCAGGCTTTTCCTAATTTCAGCAGATTGCTACAGGGTCTGTGAAAAACTTACTTCATACAAAAAGTATTTTCTCAATAAATTATATAAATAATTACAAAGCCTGCAGTATTTTTCTGAAGATTAACATATTCACCACTATACTACTTCTTGGAAACAGCTAATTGTTAGCACTGGAATTATGTGTATATATATCCAGTGAAAAAACAAACACACCAAAACCCAACACCAAAACACTCCCCCTCCTCCCCAAACCTATAGACTTTGTAGCACTGAGATTTCCAAGTCAATGGTTTAAGATTCCCCAGCTTAGAAAGTCACAAAACCATCGAAATTGGGAGGGGCCTCTAGAGATTGTCTAGACCACTGCTGCTCAGTCAAGTAGAAGCAGGTTTTCCTGGATCATATCTGTCAAGTGTTGAGTATATTCAAGGATGGAGACTGGACAGCTTCTCTGGACAACCTGTGACACTGTTTGATCACTCTCACATAACAAAAAATAAAATCTTTTTCTCATATATTTAAGTAAAATTTCCTGTATTTCAGGTTGTGCCTGCTGCCTCTTGCCCTGTCACAGCACCACTGAGGAGAGCCTGGCTTTGTCTTCTCTTCTCCTCCCATTTGGTATTTATGCATAAGATCACCCTGAAACCTCCCCAGGTCATAAAGTCCCCGAGGGAGAGGACTTGGTACTGCCTCTGAATCGCAGCATAATCATCCAATTGTCCTGTATGCACAAACATCTAAGAATCACAGTCTTACAGTGGGAAAGCTAAGGAAACTTTTTAATATCTGAGTTAATAAAAATGTATAGGTCATGTGTGCCACTGTAGTGGGTCTGGCTGAGATGAAGCTCATTTCCCCACAACAGCCCTCACAGTGCTTTGCATTGGTAGGTAGAAGGGTACTGACAACACACCAGTGTTTAGGATATCAGTGAGCACAGCATCAGCACTGTAACATTCCTTCCCTTATCAAGGGCACAATCCTGGGACGGGACACAAGTTCAGATATAAAAACTAAGGAAAGGAGCAGAAAGGGGAGCATTTGTTGTTTCGAGTGGCTGCCTGCTAAGAAACCATCATGCTAAAAGCTGGTTCTCAGGAAGTGGCCAGACATGACTGCTGATGGGAAGCAGAGAACAAATCTTGGTATTTTCTGCTTCAAGTTTGTGCGCACACAAACTTTCACTTCTGCTTTAGTAAACTGCCTTATCCCAACCTGTGAGCCATTTTCCATCTTATTCTCTCTCTCCTGTCTGGCTGGGAAGGTGAGTGAGAGAGCAGCTTGTTGGGCACCTGGCATCCAGCCAAGGTCAATGCACTCCAGCCACAAATGCAGCACGCTATTCAGACTCATTATAGAATTACGAGCACACATGTCATCACAAAATCCATTGATTAGGCCACTTTAAGCAGCTCAGTTATTTTTTGCTCTGATCCTGATGAAGGGAAGCCTGAACAACCTCTGTTAACTGGTTCAGAGCAAAATTATCCCTTCTCCATCAATACAACTGTGAGAGGCAGTATAAAAATGGCACGTTACTGGCCTCTGACCTATCTTCAAGTGAAAAATGGCAAAATCACTATAGTTGCTTGTCAAAGGTGCTTTTCTTGTTTATTAAATTCCATTTGTCCCTCTGACATATCTGAGCCCTCTTACCCCAGGCAATACAAAGTCTGAGGATTCGTTATCCCTGAAGTGTGATGCAGACATTATTTTCTTTCCCCAAACAAACTGGAATTTTATTGTTTTAGTGGGAAAAGGGAGAGGAAGGAGAGGTGATGGCCAGGAGGAAATAAAGAAATCTTTGGTTTTGTAGGTGATTCCGTTGTGATTACATAAGCCTCAGGCAGGCTCAGGTATAATCTCCATGTTGCACTTTCATCCACTGCCAGTCAGGGGGTGGCACAGAGCCACATAATTCAACTTTGAAACTTGCCAAAATGGGCGTTAAAAGAAAGGTACACATAATTTCCAGACGTGGTAGGACAGTGAACTGAAAGCACATTCTGCAGAGAAGTCTGGCTTAGTGGGGAATCAGCTAACCAGATCATTTGATCAGGGGCATGGGACGGTACTACACCGTGAAGTTGGAGAGGCTGGATTGGGACCGGAGCACATAAAACTTAGTTGCACAGTTTGGACTCTCCATCCAAGCAGAGAGCCCTGTTTCACATCTGACACAGCTGCAGAGAAAGTAAAAAAGCTACTTTATATAAAAACCAGCGACTGTCATTACTGTACAACAACAAAGCATAAGCAAATGAGCAAAAAAAAGGCTAAGCTAGAAACAGCTATAGTATCAGAAGAGAAAGGAAGAACGCATTTATCCTATATCTTACTACAAGAGATACTGGAACCAGAGGATGCAGAAGAGCGGGCAAAGAACAGATAACACACAAGTAACAGGGACAATAGACACAAGCCAGGCTTTGTGAATTCCCTTGTGAATCCTCTAAACTGGACTTCAAACAAATGAAACAACTACAATACCAGCCTCACCACACTGGGTACAAGCAGTGTGGAGTGCTTGGGAAACTTTTAAGTTTACACTACCTGGTCAAAGGAATGTCTCAGCTGCAAAACAGTGTGCAAGAGCCTAATTTCTGTTTCAGCTCAAACACTTGGGAAATTCAATGATAGACATTAAGGCAGGGTAAAAATTGTCTGAAGGTATGTCTCTCGAGGAAAAAGAGTTTAGCAAACTATTCAAAAACTTTCCATAATCATGCAAACATAATACATAAACTCTATTCCTTTTTCTAAGTAACTTCCTAACACAGACTTAGGACCCAAAATTTCTCTGACACATAAATACAGTCTATACCAAAGTCAAAACAGAGGCCTGTGAAACCTGTAAATTATAAATGTACTAATGATGACATAATATTAAACTACTGAACAGTGCAAAAAACTATTATTTGCCAACAATGATNTCTGAGTTAATAAAAATGTATAGGTCATGTGTGCCACTGTCCTGGGTCTGGCTGAGATGAAGCTCATTTCCCCACAGCAGCCCTCACAGTGTTTTGCATTGGTAGGTAGAAGGGTACTGACAACACACCAGTGTTTAGGATATCAGTGAGCACAGCATCAGCACTGTAACATTCCTTCCCTTATCAAGGGCACAATCCTGGGACGGGACACAAGTTCAGATATAAAAACTAAGGAAAGGAGGAGAAAGGGGAGCATTTGTTGTTTCGAGTGGCTGCCTGCTAAGAAACCATCATGCTAAAAGCTGGTTCTCAGGAAGTGGCCAGACATGACTGCTGATGGGAAGCAGAGAACAAATCTTGGTATTTTCTGCTTCAAGTTTGTGCGCACACAAACTTTCACTTCTGCTTTAGTAAACTGCCTTATCCCAACCTGTGAGCCATTTTCCATCTTATTCTCTCTCTCCTGTCTGGCTGGGAAGGTGAGTGAGAGAGCAGCTTGTTGGGCACCTGGCATCCAGCCAAGGTCAATGCACTCCAGCCACAAATGCAGCACGCTATTCAGACTCATTATAGAATTACGAGCACACATGTCATCACAAAATCCATTGATTAGGCCACTTTAAGCAGCTCAGTTATTTTTTGCTCTGATCCTGATGAAGGGAAGCCTGAACAACCTCTGTTAACTGGTTCAGAGCAAAATTATCCCTTCTCCATCAATACAACTGTGAGAGGCAGTATAAAAATGGCACGTTACTGGCCTCTGACCTATCTTCAAGTGAAAAATGGCAAAATCACTATAGTTGCTTGTCAAAGGTGCTTTTCTTGTTTATTAAATTCCATTTGTCCCTCTGACATATCTGAGCCCTCTTACCCCAGGCAATACAAAGTCTGAGGATTCGTTATCCCTGAAGTGTGATGCAGACATTATTTTCTTTCCCCAAACAAACTGGAATTTTATTGTTTTAGTGGGAAAAGGGAGAGGAAGGAGAGGTGATGGCCAGGAGGAAATAAAGAAATCTTTGGTTTTGTAGGTGATTCCGTTGTGATTACATAAGCCTCAGGCAGGCTCAGGTATAATCTCCATGTTGCACTTTCATCCACTGCCAGTCAGGGGGTGGCACAGAGCCACATAATTCAACTTTGAAACTTGCCAAAATGGGCGTTAAAAGAAAGGTACACATAATTTCCAGACGTGGTAGGACAGTGAACTGAAAGCACATTCTGCAGAGAAGTCTGGCTTAGTGGGGAATCAGCTAACCAGATCATTTGATCAGGGGCATGGGACGGTACTACACCGTGAAGTTGGAGAGGCTGGATTGGGACCGGAGCACATAAAACTTAGTTGCACAGTTTGGACTCTCCATCCATGCAGAGAGCCCTGTTTCAGATCTGACACAGCTGCAGAGAAAGTAAAAAAGCTACTTTATATAAAAACCAGCGACTGTCATTACTGTACAACAACAAAGCATAAGCAAATGAGCAAAAAAAAGGCTAAGCTAGAAACAGCTATAGTATCAGAAGAGAAAGGAAGAACGCATTTATCCTATATCTTACTACAAGAGATACTGGAACCAGAGGATGCAGAAGAGCGGGCAAAGAACAGATAACACACAAGTAACAGGGACAATAGACACAAGCCAGGCTTTGTGAATTCCCTTGTGAATCCTCTAAACTGGACTTCAAACAAATGAAACAACTACAATACCAGCCTCACCACACTGGGTACAAGCAGTGTGGAGTGCTTGGGAAACTTTTAAGTTTAGCACTACCTGGTCAAAGGAACGTCTCAGCTGCAAAACAGTGTGCAAGAGCCTAATTTCTGTTTCAGCTCAAACACTTGGGAAATTCAATGATAGACATTAAGGCAGGGTAAAAATTGTCTGAAGGTATGTCTCTCGAGGAAAAAGAGTTTAGCAAACTATTCAAAAACTTTCCATAATCATGCAAACATAATACATAAACTCTATTCCTTTTTCTAAGTAACTTCCTAACACAGACTTAGGACCCAAAATTTCTCTGACACATAAATACAGTCTATACCAAAGTCAAAACAGAGGCCTGTGAAACCTGTAAATTATAAATGTACTAATGATGACATAATATTAAACTACTGAACAGTGCAAAAAACTATTATTTGCCAACAATGGTATGCAAGTATTCTGTTGCATTATGATGGCATAGCCAGACATAATATACAAGCATTTTATCTACATATGTGAATGCCAAAGGGGCAACCAGTGATGGCCACAGCTGCATGTAAGGGTTAGCCAGATAACAAAAAGCTGTTAGATGGGCAACAAGACTAAATATAAGAGATCACAAACAGGAATACACAATAAAGATCACCGAAAAATCAAGAGAAAACACAATTAGCAATACAAAGTCCAAAGGGATCCTACGTCCCTGGAGGAACAGGGAAAATAGCATAAAAACATCAGGTGCTAGCAAGGAAAACTAGAGAAAGCAAATGAGCCCACTGCAGTTCAGACTTCTCTTGTCAAAGAACTCTCAAGCCTAGACAACACTGACACTGCACCTAAGGACCACCAAGGACAGCAGGTATTGGCTATCTACATAGCGCAGTGACAGAAGGCAGCCTGTTAGATCAGTGAAGGTCCCCACAGATGTCTCCTCTTGATACCCCACAGAGAAGTCAAAGGAGCTCATTTTTGTGCTCTACAGAGGGCCATATCCTTCCCAGAGTTTTCTTACTATCATAGCCTGCTAAGCTGTTCCCACTGAGTGCTCTATGAATCAAAACAGCTATCATCAACACAGGGGATGCAATTGGAGTGCATGCAGAAAACTTCCATCAGTTGCTGTCAAAACCAGGGCATAAAGTTAAGGCTGACTGAGCAGGTAGCTCATCCTTCTCGTTCCTCAGAAGTTCAGATTTTACTGAAATGAACATGCTGATAAGGTCTGGGATATTAACTCAGCCTGGTGTTAGAATCTGTCAGGTGTATGAGTGCAATGATAAATAACAAAGTCGTAATTCTTAGGGGAAAGATTGGGCCATAGAGAATGATCACAAATGACAGTTTTAATCATACGGAAGATGTCAGCATAGATACCAGAGATACCCTTCCTCGACTAATGTACCAAAGCAATTCAATTCAATTCAATTCAAANAAAAGTATCCAAACATCAGAAAAAAGCCCCAAGAAAATTTAGAACTTGAAATACAGGAAGTCAGATAAACATTGCAAAACATTAAAAACAGTGCACGTAGAAGTTTCTTTATGGGTGATTTTGATTGAAATGAGTCATTGCCCAGAATTAGTACCTATAGAAAAAACTCATTTCAAGGGGTGTTAAGCTATTCCATTAGTACTGAAAGCTACCAGTCATTTTTATATAAATGACATGTGGAGATTTTAGCAAATTTGACAGTATATAGTCCAAAAGAATAAATACCAGCTATTGCTTTTGGATGCTTTAAACTCAGGCCTAGCCAAATGATTTTATAGAGCAAACAAAACAATTTTCTTCACAGCTCTCATTGTAAATATGTAAGACATTTATCTTTAATTTTATATAAAACAAAAATATTAAAATCTCTGGACTAGCCAGAAGGAAAAACTTTAAATTTGGAAACTTTTTATAAGGGCAGATGTTGCTACCTGGAACAACCTTTGAGTCCTTGAAGAAGTAAAAGTCACTGAGTAAATTTAGTGTTTCTCTCCTCCACTTAGAATGAATCATTCCTGATATGTCAGAAAATGCTAGAACACAACAGACCTTTCCTAAATATAAATTGCTTCTTTTAACGGCCAAAGACATCTGCAGGTTAAGTCTGGAAAACTACTCAGTTTGTCATTAATCTGTGAATTGGTAATTAAATCTCAGGTTAACAGCATGTGACTAACAGATGCTTTTTGTAGGCAGTTTAACAGTTTGAAACATTGTATATGCATGACACCCATGCAATAAAAAATGAAAATGCCAAGACACAAATTAGCTCTTTCCTAAAGGACAATTTGAAAAACAAAGCCAGAACTATCCAGTTTAAAATTGGTGCCTGGTCTTTCAGCTGCTTTGGGTTTTTTTGGTTTTGTTTTTTTTTTTTCATTCTGCAGTGAATTTGAAAGGGGAACAAGGAAACACACCGTAAAAGGTAATTTTCTCTCCATAAACCTTCATCTTGCATTTTTCAAAGCTTGAATAAAGATTAAAGTATTTCATCAACTTGAAGAATTATCTACACTAAGTTTTCAACATAACAAGGAAAAATGGGAGAAACGGGAAATGTTACTGAAAGAAAGGCTTGTTGCTTATTAGATGCATTTTAAGTATGAACAGGTGAAACAACTGACTTATAACTGAAGTTAGGAAGCAAAGGCAAGCTGAAGAAAATATAACAGAATTGTGGTCAGTCTGAAAAAAACCCAAATCACTAACTATAAAAAATTCTCTGACATTTTTAAGTCTCTTATTCTAAATTGCCAATAACATTTAAGTCAAGCAACTCACTTGATCTACTGCTCTATTTGCAAGTGATGTGTTTATTCACTCACAATACAGAACTCTGCAAAATAAAAATAAATGCAGGAAGAACTCCTAGTCATTATTTGATGGACTCTCCAATTTTTCATCAGCAATGACATGGAGTCCAACTAACAGAAATGTCACAATATTTAACAGCAATATTTGAATGCCAAAGCATAATAAGTAGTCAGCACATAAATGATAAATGGTTTTATGTACTCTGTTCCCTCCTTCCCTCTCCCCTAAAACCAAAATAAAGTAAAATATTCACAAATTATAGGAGAACTGGTGTGTAATCCTCTGAGGGGAAAAAGCAAAAAGCTATGAATTTGGCACTGATTAAGTGAGTAAACACAGTGAAGATAATGCATAAATCTACAAGTAATAGCTCTCTTTTGCAAAGCCAGGTATAAGAATTTTTATCAGTATTCAACAAATACTTTTGCTCTTTTCATCTGCAAATGGGGAGAAAGGAAACAGATTTCATAACTGACCTCATAGAGCTTAGAAATTCTGACTTGTAATTCTGTGTATAACTCCAAACTAAAACACATATTCAACTAGACACACTGAAGAGATCACAGCATGTATATTGCACTACTGTGTCTTTAGTCAGCTCCAGAAGAGTCCTGAAATGCCTTTGCTGAAGCAATGTAAAGAGACACATTATAGGGCATAGAGGAGCTGATGGAAACCAAGACTCTTGCCAGTTTTTACTACAGATAAGAATAGCGAATGCCTATAGAAAAAAAAGAGCAACAAACTCAGGACTGAAAAGCACAGCTAAATAAAAGCATAGTGCTTGTAGGTCATGCAGGGTGACAGGGCAGGAATGGGCGGAGTTCAATATCCAGCAGAAGAAAGTGACTGGGGGCTCAGAAAGGACTGGCCAAAGCCACAGGGAACTGCTGGAGTGCACTTTCTCATGTTTTCTGAGACTCAGTTCTCTCTCCGGAAACAGCAGACATGTATTTAAATAAACCCACAAGTTCTTATTGTAAGCATCCCAAAATGTTCTTGAGGAAAACTCACAATCCCCTGGGGAAATACATCTTTGTTGCCAGGATGAGCACTGGTGAACCACATAACATCAACCTTCAGAACTGCTATGTGGCAGGAGCTGCACCTGCTGGAAGTGAGCCAGGACACTGATGACCCTCCAGAATCAGAGAGGCTTTAGTGCTGAGATCAGAACAACCTCCACTCAAGAAAGGACTGAGCATAGGGAGCTCAGCCAGGATTATGCATGCAAGTAACTAAGTGTAAAATAAATGATGAAACTGTCTGTACCTGTGGCAGAAACAGAATCTGGTATGAATGAAAAACAGCTTGGGAAATTTGGAATATTTACAGCAGGAACACAGCTAAAGCAGTGTATCTAGCTCTCTACTCACACATACATTTCTTGAAATGCTTTCAAAGTAGTATAAAAGCAGTGTAGCCTCAGTTCAATGTATCTGAGCAGGACAGCATAAGAAACATCTCACTGAAAGTAATTGTACTTTTTGACTACTGAGTCAAAAATATCAAAAGACATAACTTTTTATTAAATAACTTCTTAAGGCTTTATAATTTTCCTATTATCATGAGCACTTTCTCAAGAAAGTAAGTCAGGAAAAAAATATACAACAGTCTTATAAGCCTAGCATTTTTGATAAGTCACACTTGCAAAATTACCAGTTTTGTCTCCATGATCATTCCTTTCTTAATACTACATTAAATTCCTGGGCTACACATTGTGACTAAATCTTTCTACTTACCTATCATACACGTTGAGTAGCCAGTTAAGACACATGTCTACACAGAGAGGAACATTCACCATATCTTTGTGTTTCTCTTCAAGTCCACTGTAGATAGTGGTGAGACAGCTGATCACATCCTGTACACCAATCAGCTGGTCATTTTGACTTAACTTGTGCTGTTTGAAAACTTCACTTGTTGTGTTCAGGTCCAGCAGGTCCACTAATAACAGGTGATTAAAAAATAGGGGAAAAAAACAAAACAAAACAAAAACAAAAACGAAGGTGTGAATATAGAAGCCTGAACATACTTGTTCATGTGCACATTGTAGCAAACACTGCAGAAAATTAGCCAAGTAGCTTTCATTTAGTAACATTACAGTGACAAACCATTCTCTGTGACAAGTCGACAGCATTTTGGTACTATACATTCAAAAACAGATTAAGAACACCATAATGACACTGCACATCTCACAACAGCATTAAAATATCTGCTGAAGTAGTCTGTGTAATTACAGCATCCTAACTTCAGATGTACATACTGAGAGTCCACTAGGCTTACAGGATTCTTCACATTTACTGTAAAACAGAATCACATAAAATGACTACCAGTTTTGATTATATGTAAAGCAAAGCAAATTCCTAGGTAGTAATGTTCTCTTAAATGCAGTAAGAATGTACTGAAACCTGTTTAACTGAACAGCAGCTGCTAAATTAGGGCTTAAAAGAAAGCAGGGAGAGGGACACTGAGAGATTATTTATTGTAGTTTTCCAGAACACTAAATGCTATGCTTTCATGAAAAACATTTTGATCTCTATTACAGGATTCTTTGTATCAGCAGTTGGTGATGCTATGGATATCTTACAGGTAAAAAGGATTTTGCTCCCCAAACCACTCAAATATCATTGTGAAAATCTGGGGGTTGCATGGTGAAAACAAAAAGCCATCAATGAGTTCTTCTAATTCCTTTTGCAAAAGTTAGTGGAAAAGAGCAAACATACATGGTATAATCCTCAGTGACTTTTTTTCTACAGAACCAAGGACTTCAGTAAAAAAAAAAAAATAGTTAGTTGCAATGTATTAGTATGCCTGCTACAGTAAACACAACATGAAGTTGAAGTATATTTCAAGCTCCTAGTGAGCTGTTTCTGAAGAGTCAGTAACACATTTGCACTATAAATGCCATCTCTCAAAGATAAAAAAACACATTATAGTCTCTGTTGTGTTATGAATTCCTCTACACCAATAGTCATAGAATGAATCATAGAATCACAAGATTACTTGGGTTAGAAGGGACCTTAAAGATCATCTAGTTCCAATTCCCTGCCATGGGCAGGTATGCCACCCACTAGACCAGGTTGCTCAAACCCCTATCCAGCCTGGCCTAGAACACTTCTAGGGATAGAGTGCCCACAGCTTCACTGGGCAGCCTGTGCCAGGGCTTCATCACCTTTTGTCATCTAATTTAAATGTCTCTTCTCTTAGTTTAAAACTGTTTCCTTTATCCTATCACTATCTGTTCATGTAAAAAGTCAATCTCCCTCTTTATTATAAATCCCCTTTAGGTACTACAAGGCTGCTATAAGGTCTCCCTAGAGCTATCTCTTCTTGAGGGTAAACCACCTCAGCTCTCTCAGTCTGGTCTCATAGGAGAGGTACTCCATCCCCCAGGCATCTTCGTGGCCCTCCACTGGACCCACTCCAACAAGTCCACACCTTTCTTGTGCTAAGTGTAGTTCTCCAGGTGTGGTCTCACAAGAGCAGAGCGTAGCAGGAGAATAACAAAGTTAAATAAGGGCCCCAGAAGGCCGTCTGTGCAAACTGGGTAAGTCTCGCTTGGGATGGAAAACAAGTACAACAAAAAATGAAGAGCAGGAGCAAGACAACATTAACCACTATGAGCAATTNTTGTCATCTAATTTAAATGTCTCTTCTCTTAGTTTAAAACTGTTTCCTTTATCCTATCACTATCTGTTCATGTAAAAAGTCAATCTCCCTCTTTATTATAAATCCCCTTTAGGTACTACAAGGCTGCTATAAGGTCTCCCTAGAGCTATCTCTTCTTGAGGGTAAACCACCTCAGCTCTCTCAGTCTGGTCTCATAGGAGAGGTACTCCATCCCCCAGGCATCTTCGTGGCCCTCCACTGGACCCACTCCAACAAGTCCACACCTTTCTTGTGCTAAGTGTAGTTCTCCAGGTGTGGTCTCACAAGAGCAGAGCGTAGCAGGAGAATAACAAAGTTAAATAAGGGCCCCAGAAGGCCGTCTGTGCAAACTGGGTAAGTCTCGCTTGGGATGGAAAACAAGTACAACAAAAAATGAAGAGCAGGAGCAAGACAACATTAACCACTATGAGCAATTTTGTCAAGAACTCAATGATTCGTACTAATAGATAGGGTTATAGGCCAAAAGTAGGTTTCATTTCCAAACCCTTTCCCCCAGTCTACCCTTCCTCACTTCACTGTAAAATGCAAAACACTACCTCACAGCCCTTGCTTTTCCTCTCTTGCACTAATATTGGTAGATTCTGTTCTAACTTTACAGAATCAGATTTACAGGGGGTTTATATTTGTTTGCTTTTCATTTTCTTCTTTTTGTTTGTTTGTTTGAGGCTTTTTTTAAGCCCATCTCTTGGGCTTGCAAACAAATGCCAGTCATGTATTTATCAAAGAGGCAGACTGGTAATTGCAGCAAAACACTTTGCCACTAGTTTGACCTGAGGTAGATGAAGTATTTGGCAGTACACTCACTGCAGCATAAACTTCTACAGTAGCTGAAAATACACCGAAAAAGGTGCACAGGCATATTTAAAAACAAATCAAGCCTACACACAGGTCAAAAAGTAATCTTGACTACTTTTTGGAGCAGTTGGGAGAGGAGGGTGAAGCCAAGTGAAAAACCATAACCTGCTATCCAATCACATAAATACCGAACTCAGACAATGGCCACTTTTCATGTTTTTCCTGTTTGCTGGTTTTGTTTTGGGTTAGCTTTTGCTTTACGTTTAGTTTGTTGCAGTGGGGTTTTTTCTCTTTGTTTTGGGATTTGTTTGTTTTTGGGGAGTTTTTTGGTAGGTTGGTTCGGTTTTTTGTGTTTCTGGTTATTTTCCAACCTGTTTCTGTAAGGTACTTAATGGTTGGCTAAAATGAGCTAAACAGCTTCACAAAACAGACTGGCAGCAACCAAAATCTGCCCTTTTTAAAGCCAGTGAAAACTTGGAAAGCTTTGGAATGCCAGAAAGTTGTAGCCTTTGGGTTTGGCTTAACATAACCATCCTTGCACTGAAAACAGAGATTCAACAGACACTAAGCCTGCTAACTTCACATTTTGATCTTCTGGCATTAAGGTCTCACATTCACATTTCTGCCAAAGGATTCCAGAGGGAGTTGGGAAAAGTATTTTCAGTATTTTCATACTAAAAAAAGAAAAATCTGCTGCTCTACTAATGCAAATTAAGATAAACATACGCTTTTGGATGACACCATCCATGGAAAACAACTAGAACAAATTATTTCCATCTCTGCTTTCTTCAGCATCCACCTGGCTGAATAAACCTTGGGTACTGGCAGTTGTCCTGTCATGCCACTTCAGACATGACACCTACACAGCTTTCAGTGCATTTATGCAGTACCATTCTGCACCTGCTGAAATGTGCTGAGTGACCAATCCTGCTTTTAAACAACAAATAGGCGCAAGGGCCATTTCTTTCCTTTCTGCAGCAAGGAGACTTTCCCAAAGAAAAATTATAAACAAAAGCCGTATAACTCAGCACTGTTAAAGCAGATGTGGGTGACTGACTCAGGAACAAGTACCTACATGCAGCTGCTAATGGCAAATTTGAGGCCGCTGTAACCCCATGGAAAATAGTCAGGCACTACTGTGGAGTTTTTGTATTAAAAAGACCTTGTAAATTATAGCAGCTCCTGCAAAGAGACTGCACTGAGGGAAGTACTCACAGGTCTCACTTTTAGTCCCATGTGCCTAAATGTTCCATTTCTTCAACTTGTATGGTTGATATTCCTATTAGCCTTCTTAAATTTTAAATCACCTAGAGGAACTCAATGACAGAATTCTGAATATACATGGTGATTTTGTTCCTTTTTTGCCTTTCAGTACTATGCTTCTGTATCTGGGACAATATAATTTCTTGAAAATGAGCTAAAGTATGCTGTACAAGAATAAAATATTATAGTCAGGACCTGGTGCTGCATCACTGCCCAGTAGAACAGCAACACAGGATTCTCTCTGGCCCAATTCTTCTGCTACAGTGGGAAAGCACTGTCAGTATATCTGCCCCACATAATCAGAGAGGCTAATAATTTGTTTTTTACAACTTGCAACCTATCTTATATTCATGCAAAATAAATGCATGTAGATACATGCATACATATGTCTCTGCACAAACCTACCTGCCAGAAAACAAAACAAGATGAAACATAACTCTACTTTCCCATTTTAAAAAGAGAATGAGGAAAATAGGAGTAAACAACTTCCTCAGAACCATGGTTTTTTGACAGTTACCAAGAAGACAGATATGGCATCAGCAAAGTTTTCTGAAGTACAAGTTATCAAATTACATACTCCTGAACCTGCTTGTACAGCACTAACAGTGCATTAGCAGTCCCCACTGCAGAGTCAGTATCTCTCAGGTGCATCCTGCTCCAGTGGTGCCCTTGGAGTTCCCACCAAAAAGGCCTTTGCCATTATACGCACACTGTGGCTGTGACAGCAATTTGTCACATTTTACAGTGATCTCCATTTGTGGCGATTTGTTTTGACACTTTCTTTGCCTTAGCACATAAACCTTTCTGAAACATTCTGCATACAAACACCTTTAAAAGGCATCTGCAATTAAAATTACAGGAAACACAATGGAAGACTAATGTAACACAGACCAAAGAAAGAATGGCAGTGGCACAGAGGATGACTTTTTCCCTTTCTCAAAACAAATAAAAGTCAAGAAATTCTAGATAATGCTGAACCACTTTCCCCTTCCTCAGAGAGGAGGTGCTAGCACATACTGTGTTTTGGCTATCTCAGAAGCCATTTATAGGACAGAATCAGGCTAAGAATCATCACAGTCAAAGGGAATTTGATATATTCCCTAGCAAGAAATAATCAGTTAAGTGAACAATGACAAAAGGATAGCACCGATTATATTTTTGAAGGTGGTCTTAAAGTTGTGCCAGATGATAATGAGTTCCTATTCAGAAACAGAAAAATCATCTAACATTTAGCTTTGTGGATAATCTGCAATGTCTTTCTTAAAAACCCACAATATTGTGTTTTCACAAATTACACTAATGCTTCCCACAAAGCAGAGATGAAGCAAACAAACAGGTTAATAGATAACAAAGAAGACTGGATCTTCAGAGAGAGATGACATGTTTTATTCCAGGCTTATTCAAACCAGCATATTCTTACTACTTCCTTCTGTCCTCCTCTTCCACCTCACTCCCCTGAAGCCTGGGACAAAAGGAGAGCACTTTTGAAAACTGAAGAGAGCTAATCATGCAGTTACTACAGAAATTGATATATTTTGCAGTAAAAGTAAAAGCAGAAAGTATGGCCCTCTTCAAAGCTTATTAGAAGCAATGAAAGAGAAGTTTGGTCTATACAGGTCACTAGACAATCCGTATGTATGCCAGAAATAGGCAGCATGATTAGCATCGGTCATGTGCAGTCTGTTTTACTCTTCCCTAAGGAGCAGCACACACAAGGAGAATTTTACCTTGCTTTCTGATTTTTTGTTTTGCTTTTTGTTTTCAGGTACATGTTGATGAATACTTTATACCCTGCACACTGCTAAGCAGAAAGCTCATGATGGTCTTTAGTCTTGTTGGGAGATGAAACTTTAGTCTTGGGTGTAACCACATCTCTTGCACAGATAATTGCTAGGCTATGCCAAAGAAATAAAGGGTTTTTTTTCAATACCAACTCATAACCTTTCAAAGGACAGGTTCTTTTCCTGAATACAAGACCTTGAATCCAAGATCTTGAAGTTAATTAGAAATTCTGTGAGAAGCCAGCACAGCATATGAAGAAATGTTGAGGTACTAAAAAGAATCTGGACTGTGCACAGATACATTACCTTTGAGGAGTAGCCAACTACCATGTCAAGCTTCATTTAATTTGATGCATATGTGAAGTCCAGCTAAGATCACACTGTTGTCGTTTAAGCAGGAAAGAAAACTAACCACCTGGAGGGTGGGCAGGGATCCCTCCCCGTGCAACTCTTTTCTTGTTTGCACCACTGGGGTGGCTTTGCATTTCTTGTGTTCCTACTCAGACTGCAGTACTGTACACCTTCAGAGCTGAAAAGTCCTTCCACAGCAAGGACTCCAAATTTATAACAAAAAATTTGGTAGTGTCATTCAACATCTTTATACCATCTGTTGCCAAGACCTTTCAGAAGGCCTCAAATCTGCAACCTTCACAAAAATTTCCTTTTACTTTTTCTACTTCACCCTATTTTCCTTCTGGTGGATGGGTGTTCCTGTTTATTTCTTTTTCCACTCATAGTCCTAATAATTTTCAAAATTCAGTTTTCTTTGCACAGAAGACTCAGATGAGAGCACAGAACCTCAGTGGTACTTGGAGAAATCCCAAGTCCAGAGGTCAGAAGATCTCCTGATCTATCATTTCTGAGGCCACTAAACTTTGAACAAACATGGTAGTCATGCAACTTGCTGCTGAATTAAACCATAATTGTGATATAATATGAAATTCTTTTTTAAATACCTAGCAAATATAGAACTGAAAATTTGAGATACAAATGTGAACTTTGGAAATTAAGTCACTGAGCTGACTCAGTAGACACCTATCCTTTCCTACACAAAACAGAGTGGACTGTGGCTGAATTATTAGATTGCTTAGGAACAGGGACAAATGCCAATAGATTTGGGCAGAACATTCAATGATATTAAATGCATTGTTATTTCCCATCTAAATTTAATATCATTCCCCATATCCCACATGTACATATACACATACTATTATTGCTGTTAACAATAGCAGTTTCTTCTGTCCTAGTAGCTTTCAATGATTAAAATACAGCAATACATCTACACAGATCTGTATCCTTTTCCTTCACACTTTGAGCAGCCTGAACAGCTTTCTAACTGAAGTTCTCACAGCATGGAACAGAACTCTCTAACATATAATAAAATACCTGAGCTTATGTTGAAGGTCAGGACTTTAACTCACAGCACTTTGCATTACTTTGTATCAGCTGGTATCAGAAACAGTATGCAACGGTCAAGGAAAAAAAAAAATCAATTCCCTGTCATTTCTCAAAGTATTCTTAGTGGGCATACCACTTACACTTACCTGCTGCACCTCTTTTTTTTATTAACTTATTTGTTTGCAAAATTGACATCTACTATTGGCAATTTTTTTGCCATTTTGTTGGTTGACAATGTGCCGACGATGAAACCTGGTCCACAGTTAAACATTAATGTTGTTAGACTGAAGATGGCCCTCCCTTCCCCAAGTACTGTAGAAAGACAATTGATCTCAAAGTCCAAACTCACAGCACAGTGCCTTCTGCAGTCTCCGGATTTTGATGGCTGTACGGTAGGCAGAGAAGCGGACGTTGTTCAAGTCAGCTGAAACAGCAGAACAGAAATACAGGCAGCCCTAAATACAGAGTCTGGAATTTTCCTTTACATATAAACCTTCACATTTTGGAGGAACTCTGTTAGCCCTTCTCTTCTCTTTAATGAATTAATATGATATACTGGAATGAATTAAAAAACCTGACAAGTTGTGATCTCAGTCCAATCCACCTGCAGGGAAAGACTCCTGACTCTGATAGTCGAGGACCTTAAGAGACTGGCACCCCAGAAATCATGGCACTAGGTTGGCACATGTAATACATAGACATACAGTAGAGTTTTCCATACATGTTAGGCACTGGTTGATAGTTTCCAGACCATTGCTCAAATACAATATGTTTCACAGATAATTTACAACTCCATCAGATGACATACAGGAAACAGAGGGCTGTAAATGTCACAGTAACAGAAAAAATGGCTTTATAAGCCATAATTTCTATGCCATTACTTTGTAAGCAGTGCTTTAAAAGGTACAGTCAGATCTCTTTTAGAAACTGGTACAATAACATTTTTTCCTCTCTTAACAGTACTTTTACCCTTTCTCTCCTTACAGTGGGAGAGTTCACAGTAAATGCTGATGCTATCAGGGCATGCTGTACTAGTTCTACCATAATACAATTTAGCCTTTACTGAAAGTGTAGTTGCTTTAACTTAATACAAAAATTAGTTCCTTGCAGACCAGCATCTTGGTTTTAATATAGAGGCAGCCTGTATCACTAGACAATTCCTTGTGAAGTTAAAAAAACCCAACAAGGTACTGCATTAAAGCATATAGTCAGAGACTACTGTTCAGAATTAATATTACAAAAAAATCAATACACATATTATGAGGAAGGCTGTAGGTTTCGTGCAGAGTAGGTCTCATTGCAAAGTGGGAAATGCTGCTACACACAGTTCATGGCAAGTCAAACATGGTCATTATAGAAAGGAAAATTTTACTCATGGAATAAAATAAAACATTCTGTGATTTTTAAGAAATGCACTCACCCAAGGACTGGAAGAGATCCGTCATTTTAGGATGATCCCAACATGTTGTCTGTGTCTCATGGCTACAAGGGAATAAAGTAATCAAAGTTTCAGGAAACACACATAAACACTTCCAAAGAATAAAACCCCAAAGATATTCTGATTTTCTGTGTTTAAGTGACAAGAAATCCCTCGGCATTAATCAAAACGCATGATATGTGCTACTCAGGTCCTTGATTTTTTAATGACAAAGTTAGACAGACAATAGCCCACCCATATTTAACAATATTTACTTTTGATTCTAACTGTGACTGTATCAGTTGAACTCTGACCCTGCAGCTAAGAGGTACACTAATAAGATAAAATGCAAAAATTTCCTGCGGCTGTAGAACAATAAATAGAGTTGTAAAAACAATTAAAAACTAAAAAGTATTGGTTTTATTTCAATCTTCATTGCCAATCTGAGCACACGTATCAGAACATATACAAACTTTACCTGTAGCATGTTTATTATCAAATCATTTATGTTGGAAAGGACCTTTAAGATCACAGGAGTCAAATGGAAAGCCTGATCACTGTTAACACAGTCAATCAGTAAGGGGGCATGCACTACACGACTGTTCACAGAACAAAGATGCAACAGGCAGCTTCCCTTAACCTGTTTAATGCTGCTGTTTCAATTTATCAACGTTTCAAGTATGCAGCTATAGGGGTCAAAACATGTATTATGTCAGGTGCATTGGAATCTCCAATTCCTTTCAGCAAGCCACATTTTACATGTATTTAAATGGCACTTTGCCATTAAATGTAGTGAACTGTATCACGATTTGGTATATATAAATCGCTGTACCTCACAAGGTGCACAATAATTAATCATCAATGTATATTTTTAATTAAGAAACCAACCAAGAATGAACTGTTTTACACTAGGTGGTACAAAAAAAATGGGATAGAAGGTTCTTGCTCTGAAAACGTGCTGAGACAGGACAGGTATCATTAAGGGCAGGCAGGCCCCTAACAAAAGAAGCACTAAGGGCCCTTCTTTACATTACCCTCTGAGACACACTAGTGGAAAGTGCATGAAATAGATCTTTGCCAGGGGATATGATCCTCATTTTACAGTCCATACACCAGTGTGACCCTTCCAGCTTTGAGTCTAGCCTAGGTCTTCAGAGACAGCTTCTCCCTTCATCAGGCTTCACTCTCTGCAATGGAATTCATTTGTCTATCTGGCACCACCACAACTTTTGTGAGGTGTATTTCATGGAAGTTCACATACAAACTATTTATTTCCTATTAATAAAGTAGGTATAAATCTTCTTTTCCTTCTTTGTATTTATTCCCTAGTAAGATGACTGAACAGAAGGAGAAGCCCTGCACATGATTATATTTAAACAAGAGCGATGTATACAACAATCAAAACAACTTCTGCTAGACCTTGACTGACTTCGAAATGCCATAGCAAACCCTCTCCAATTCAGAAGAAAACTAAAGTACACCTTTACATCTGAACGCATTTTTCCCTAACAGAAACTTTTATTTCATTTTAGTTTGATATCATCACATGATTTGCTTTCACGTTTCACATTTCAAATGAGGTGGTCAAGGTTCTGATATACTGAACTCCAAAGCTAGTGCATGTCAGTATCTAAATCAGTGGGTTTGCTCTTTCTAGATAGACACTTTTAAAACAGCACTGTGTCTATCCTTGCCTAGAAGTCATTTCAAAAACAAGTAGCTTGACAAACATTTCCTGGAAAAGGCACACCAATAAATCATCATGAAGCCAGTAACAAGAAAGGATGTATCTGGGTTTGGTGCTTTGCCAAAGTAAAGGTAACTGGTCGTCCAGCATTCTCAGAAACCCTGGTATAAAAAGACTACAATATATCAGAAGGAAAAGCATATACAGCTTCAGTAAATAGGAACAGAAAATATAATGGTTCATACTGATCAACTTACTTAATAACCTCAAAAGTATCCTCAAGCTGCCAAATGTCTGCACTACCATGTTAAGTGGGATATCATAATTATCATGTTGCCAATTAGGATTTATTTCTGTTCACAACATTGCCATTGCCCACAGAAATGGATCCAAGATGTGATCAGTGTAATAGAGCTTGTTTTAAAGACATTGCTTCAACCCAACTTCCCTAGGAATGCCCCTCCAGAAGTCAAACCTCAAAACAAAACAAAAAAATCCAACAGGATTTCTTAAGATTTTCTGAGAAAAAAAGCCTTAATTAAAACACTTTCAAACTTCTGTCCTAAAAGTAAAGTAGGTGGTAGTGTTGTGACAGAAGCTGTAAATGTATGTATACATAAAAATACATTTCTATTTTCATTGTTGAAATATTAGTGCCAACACTGTGTGTAAACAACACACAATTTGGCGTAACCAAATCCTGTTTAATGCCTTAGAAACTATGAGGCCAAAATTAGTCATGATTGTACAGACTTTGTCAAATCACAGCCTTTATTTCTGAGTTTCCTATTTTCTAGCATTAAAATTATGGTTCCATGAACAAATCTATTTACAGCTAGTGGGGTGCTGTAAGAATCTCACCTAGGAAGTGCAGCAGAAGTGGAGAGTTTATTTTGCTAGGTACAGATACCTTTTCTCTTTTTATTTTTTTTTTTTAATTAAAACAGAAAACCAAACCAACAAACAAACAAAAAGAAAAGGAAGAAAAAATAGGAAAAGAATAGTTAAATACTTGGATAGATCCTCGCCTTTTTTTTTTATTATCCCCATGGAAATACACTCCATTTCATATTTGTAATGCTTAATTAGGATGTGGGTATAGTTAATTGCAATTTAGATTCCAGCTTCTAAGTAATTTATAAACCAAAATGTAATGAATAAGAGCTGATTTTGCTAATCAGACTTTACCCCTTAAATCAAGTTTCCAAGATTTAAGAACAACCAACAGCTTCATTATTGAAATTGTATGCTTTAAATATAGACTTTCAGTACAGCTTTATCTAAAAGACTAAATCATGCCATGCAAAAAGTGTTTTGGTTTGTTTTTTGTTGGGAATTTTCTATTCTGTGTTTGCTTAACATGAAGCAGAAAAAGTGAAGGATATATCAAAAACCTCTGTATCCTGCACAATCATCTTGTTTCTCCATTTAATGCAGTAAATACCCGAACAGCTAAATTTTCTCTTTTCTATACATGAAATGTATACTTAATAAAACATTGATCATAAAATATTCTTATGTTTCTATTTTATTTGCAAGAGAAATACATTTGTGCCAGACTGTGTATAGACTAATGGGTTTTTAAAAGTTATCACTCAGTTTCTTTCTATGTCACACAGATTGTATGAGAAAGAAAGCCCAATGAGCATCATCTGGTGAAATTGAAAAAAGGGAGAGAGAATCCTGACACTCTGACTTGTCCATAATTACCTTAAAGTCACTACTACCTGACAGCTGCTAAATGACTAGAGAGAGTGAACATGACTGTGGCAGTCTAATCCCAAAACACCTAGCAAGAAACTATCAGTAACAGCCGAGCAGTTCCGTATGTGGATCCAGCAGAGAAGAGGAATGCATTCAGAGTGAGTGAATCACCAGCTCAACAGTCTGCTCAGGTCAAAGGAGGCAGCAGCTTCACTGTGGCAGGCTGCTACCACCACTGAATATATCCCATGGATAGGTTTCATTTAGATACAAAAGCCAGACTACTCTGGACTGTAAATCTAATGGGAGCTATAAAAACCTAATCTCATGGAACTTCTGAAAAGATTCAAAACAAGCATTTAACCAAGAGCAGACAAATCTAGGGAGTCTTCCCTCTCTGTTATGACTACCATGGCAGTTGGGTCCCAGGTTGCAGTGATGCTTGTGCCAAGGAGCACATTCTCTTGCAAGTACTCTATTAACATCAAGAACTATTTTGTACAGTGAGCTGATGTCTACCTTGACTGAAGGTGAACAACAACTGGGCTCAATATTCATCTTGCTTGTAGATGGCACACACACACAAAAAGAAAAAGAATATTTCAATGTCTATAGGAGCCCAGGTTACTAGATTTCATTCTGCACAGTGGGTGGCATAAGAAGGCATTTCTGCTATCAGAGAAGTCAGCTGGCCTACAGAACATTAACATGAGTCGTATGAAAATATTACATCTTTCCACATGGTTTTGTTTGGGAAAAATTAAAAGTGTTTCCCTGAGAAGTATTGGGTTTTTGTTAGTATCAAAAGATTGAGTTATTCAGAGCAAGAGTCTTCTAGGTCTCTTCTGCCAAATGTATGGACCCAATGTAAGCCATGCAGCAAAACACACATCCATGAATGAACACCACAAGAAACAGTACTCTGGCATGAGTGGCATTCTGTTCCCGCAGTCATTTGCCCAAAACATTACCTTATATCAGTATCTTTACTCATCACTAATGAATCAACAGCACTCAGAACTCTGACTTTGCTGCCCTTGCCAAATTTCAGATGGCATAATGTCCCAACTTTATAAATATGTCTGTATTTTACCTAGACCCTCTATATAATACCCTTTTGTTTTCAAGCTCATTAGAAAATACTGTTTTGTGGTGAAAAAAAAAGAAGTTGGCATAATGCATCCCAATGGTATTGCACTTTAGAGGTTGGTAGAACAATTTATATGCAGATATTTTGAAATCACTCCAGAGAAAATGTGCTACTGCACGTCTTTAATTGAAAACAAAGACTAGCACAGGAACTGGTAATTGAAGAAACTCTCAAAACCTCAAACCTGTATTACCTCTTTCTGCAAATCAGATTTTGTTTTCCCTTCTAAGAGAAATACTTCTCAATACTTATAAGAATGGGATTATGGATATAACTAGAATAAGGGAAAAAAAAATTAGGTTTCCCTGTTCTATTAGTTCTCCCCCTCTTCCCCATACAGGTATAAACCAAACATCAGGAAAGACTTTCTGAAAAAAGCAGAAAACATTTGATTCCTGTACCCCATAAAGTTGAACATGATATAGGGAGTTATAACATGGAATTTCTAAGATGTTGGTGATGCCAGCCTCATTTCACAATTACAGAAAAGTAACCAGGCCAACTATGGTGCTTGATATCGATCAATTTAATGGTTACACCAAGAAATTGCTCTCCCTATGTAATGCCCTGCATGAGATTAAACTCACTGTGACCTCTTTTGTATTACCCTTTTCTTTCTTCTGTGCAGTACAAATATCTAGTAATTTATAGCACTGAAAGGTACACAGCTGAAGAACACTTAAATTACAGTTAAAAGAAAAAACAGTGAGAAACACCAGGTAATTATGTTTTTTGCCCATTCATCATGTTTTCCTCAAGGATGTTTAATTATCATACATAGTGTCTCCTTTATTATTCTGTTTATCATTAGAATATTTTTTTAAATGCTATGTAATGTAGGCTTTTGTTTTTTCATTTACTGTTATGAAGGCCAAGGATGCCTTATTTGTATGATTCAAATAGTTAAAAATGAACAACAGCAGAAAATTCTCCTCATTAAATCTCAAAGCTTTACAAACCAATCTATTAAATATGTATTCAATGGCAAGTTTACCAAGCCTTTTGTCAAAACTTCACGCTTTTATTACCTAAAGTGCATTGGTGAGTACTGTGCCTGCTGTGTTGTATTCCCCTAGATATGCTCATTAGTCCCATTCACTTTATAAAGTATGGAAGATGAGGCGCCTTTTTTTTTTTTTCCCAGGAGCATCAAGATTTTACAGATTAAGATTTTCATTGAATTTTACTGTGACAGATAAGACACAGACTACAGGAATACAAAATACTTTAACAACTGTTAGAGTTGTTTCTCATTAAGAAAAAAAAATCAAATGGAAGACATAATGACTAAATGAAATTACATCAACAGAGGCAGCATTGTTTTGCAAATTTGACTTACAGAGTAAGACAATTCAAAAGGAGAAAAGAGACAGGCTAAATCATGTGTGCAAGTTCAGTTCAACCAAACATTCACCACAGCCCAGAACACACACACCTTGATAAACCTGAGACCGGTGAATTAGAAATCCTTCTTGCAACTAAGCCGAATAGTTGCTTCTTTCCAAAATGCTCCAAACCCAGACTGCCTCTGTATGAACTTATAGGGCAGGGGAGGTTGCACACTGGCTTTTTGATCTTCCACATGCTTCATTAGCTGATATACAACCCCAGAGAGGGCACACATGCCAACTGTTAGTAAATGGGATAGGGAGAACAAACGGGACTCCAAAGTCACTGTGGTGTGCTGGCACATCAAAGACCTCTTTCACAGAGACACTTCTCTCTACGCACGTAAATTCAAGCTACAACTAGTGTCAGAAAAACAGAAGAAATGCTGCTCATCTGAAAATACAGACATCTTACATCATTTTGACTTTCTCCTTACAGATCTATTGCTACCTAAAGTACTCCATCCTGCCTTGTAAGTTCTAATTTTTTTTTAAATTCTGTTCTCTGTGTGCAATAAAATTGCAGAGTGCAGTTGTTGCTTTTTTTTTCAAATACCTTAGAGAGGTACAACTGCATCATCATCTGCAGCTATGACACTTTCTGAATATTTTACATTTCTCATTCAATGACACTCACAAAATGCAATCAAAATGAAGTAAAGGTATGAATTTATGGCTATCTAAGAAAAGTATGTTCTTATTTAGAAGTAGCCTGATTTCAATTAGCATTTATTTCTCTTTCAAAGCTAATTTTTTAAATTTCCGATTTTTCATCCACCCATTATTAGATCATACTTTTATTATCGTTGTTTTGCTGCTTTTTTCTTCCTTATAATATAAAATGAACAACTGGTATCTTAAACTCTGCCTCTGAACATACAAGTCTTGCTGTAAACACAGTAAATATAGTTGCTCTTGCATGATAGTTATTGAGACTCATCATAACTGTTCGTTCTACTCATGCTGTGCTTTACATCAAAGGCAAGCCATTGACAGAGGTTAGTACAATTAAAAAAAAAAAAAAAAGGAAGAAAATTAAGACAATCTTTTCCTCTTTCCTAGCATTTCTTTCTGTATAAACAACAACCGCTAAATCCTGTTGACTGTTCTCTTGAATTGTCTCGCTCATGTAACTACTAATCACACAATCAGTTCGTTTTTTGTGTCAGTATTGTTTTTGTCTCTTCTTTAAACTGTATCTTAAACTAAAGAAGAGAAAAAGATTTAAAAGGGTATTTAAAGCCACAAGTACTCTCCAGCCTGATCATAACAAAGTAAACAAAATTCAGAATCAGCTCTTTTCTGCTTTATCTTCTGCAACTCTCTGATTTATCTAGCTGCTGCTGAAAACAATGTTTAGATCAGAAAGAAATAAAATGTAGGAAACTGCCAAGGTCACTCTGCTTTTCAGACTGTGAAGCTACTGAAATTCAGTATTCATCCTCAGGTTTTTAAAAATAAATAAATCCTACCAGTTACACAAACCATCATTCTCTTTCAAGATACAAACATGAAGAAATTGCTTCAGCAGCATATGTCATGTTGAAAGTAGGGAAAGATTACTGGAAAAGTCTTCGTAGATGCAGTAGTTGCATTCATTAAAGCCATCTTGAAAATAAAACACTGGTCTCTGCTACTATAAAGACTTTGACCCTCACAGAACTTGCCCTACACTTCTGCCCCCTTCAACCTCCCTGTGCAAGGTCATTAAAACAATTTCTGAAATATGCCAAGTTTCTTTCTCAGCCCCCAAGAAAGGAGCTGCCTTCATTCCCCAATCTAGCTCCAAGGCTGCCAACACACCAAGAGCAAGCCCACTGTACAAGTGGATACTTTGCCATCAACTTGTGTGCTTGCAGGACTGCATCTAGGGCACACCTTGGAAAGACTTTCTTCTGAACTAGCAGTGATTTTAAAAAGAAGTTTTCTCAAAAACTGAACATTGGTTGTGGTGGGGTAAGAGATGCTCAGAAACTCAAAAGAATGCGTTAAATACAAAAAAAAATGATACACACATGAAATATTCGAGTATAAAATCTTTGCCTTGTTCAGCACAGATCAAAAACTTTAATCTTAGCCTGTTCCATCTGTTCCTATCTCTATTCCCTAACTCTGAATGTACCAGTGAGCCCCACAGAACCCTCTGAGGCCAACTTATACCCAACAAACCCTCCCAATTCCAGTTATTGGGCTCTGATAGAGTAGGAAAGTGAATTGTCCACTAAGGACAAACCCACAAGAAAAAATGACAGGCTTAGGGTAGTTTTCTTCTTGCTTTCTGAAGTTTTCTACTTCAGCATTTTCCTTGAATTACTGCTGTAGGTGTGATCGTTTTAATCGCACTTTTGCCTGAGTCTGGGTAGTGAGTGCACTTCCACATCCAACTTCTGCCCTCTCATCTTCCATTCATGACAGAGGCAGGAACCTCTTCTCCAGAGTCTCACAGTTTTTGTTGCCTCCTGCAAAACTTTTCAGCAGAAGCACAAATGCTTTCATAGAGGTTTTTGCTTTTTCTATTTACCTACTCAGACTCTTGGAAGAAATTAATCTTCATATGATAGTTTAAAAACAACCATCACACCTCAAGAATGATAACAGAGTTAATTGACATAGATTTACTGTTGCCTACCTTTCAAAGCTCTCAAGTACTCATAAATTGTTTGAAGCACAAAATGTGGCTCTCAGATTTATGAGTTATATGCAACAGTAAAAACACCTCACTTAATGCTCTTTTAGGATGAACGATCTCCAGGTTCAGTTCACAGTCATCCTACAGACTTAAAAAGCCTTCCCTTTTCCCAAACTCAAACTGGTAACATTTCAACACAGATTTCCTTCAGCTTAAAATGAATTACTCTGAGTATTGCTTACCATACACTGTACCTTCTTAAAATTTCATTTACCTCTCTGGCAAAGTGCTATCCTTCTCTCAAAGCTGCAATCTTTGACTTTTAAAGTACTGGCAAACAATACATAAATAAAAGCTGATAGAATAAGAGAAGCCAAGTTACAGACTGCTCTGATTAGAACACATCAAAAACAACATATTTCCATAACTAAATATTCCTTATTATTTTCAAAATAAGTATCTCAACCATTCCTCTTGGTAATCAAGGTATTTGTACAATTTTTGTAAATATTTATCTCAATGTATAATTTACCTTAAGAGCAAGCACTATAAAAGCTTCCATAAAGTAAAGAAAAAGACAGAAGGACAGTGAACATGTCTATTTTCAAAGGAATTTTGCATAAAATGATGAACAGATATTAGTCACTCCTAGTCTGCTAGAGGTTATAAACTTTGCATTTTTAAATACATTATTTATTCAGCTTATACAGTTGACACTCTGGATGAGCCACACACATAAGAACAAGTCTGGTTTGAACACCGACAATGTATTACACTGGAGTGGCTCTGCTGTTTCCTATCTGTTTGAATGAGCTTTTTAATTAGGGATTGTCATTGATTTCTTTTTACATTTCTAAATTATACAGCATGGAAAGCAATAAACATGACTGCATACTATATGCAGCACAACACAAAGATAAACTCTTGGTAACATTTCTAGCTACTACTTAGTCCCTACATTCTGCCAGATTTTGGTGATAAGACCATCTGTTATGCTTAAGGAAATAGAATCAAGGCAAACTTACTTGATATAATAGGGCACTTTGTTATGTGAAACAGATCTCTGCCATGGAAACTGCACTGAGGCTAAGGAAATAAAGAGAAGATAGTTATTAGAAAGCACCTGTCAAATTAAAACATATTTTATTTATTTTATAATTAATATGATTATAATAAATGGAAACAATTAAAATTTCCCAGAATATTTTCAGTAATTAGAAAATCAGCAGAAGAAAACTATGGCAATTTATCAAGATGATTCCAGGCATCTTTTTGATGCCACACTGGAAATAAAACAAATGTGGTGCTTCTACTTCAAAGAAGGATCATAAATTCTGAGTGTGCAAGCTATCCATTCAGGGGAAATGTAGACAGCAGTTTTTCTGCCTCTATAGAATTATTATCAGTCTAGGCTTTGAAAATAACTGATTCCACTACTGTAATTAATGCTTTGCAATAGGACCAAAAAAAAGAAAATAATATCAACCTTTTTTTTATTAGTTGCAACACTTAAGTTTCTATTTGCAACTTAAATTAATATTGGTAAACAGTGCATAACCAACAAAAAAAGCAACAAAAGCACTCCTTGCTGAACAGCTGTAATCTTTACAGAATTTATACAAATCAGATAGCATCCATATCAAGAAACCTTCTGCAACTGAGTTGAAAAAGCCATGAAGTCACACATGACGCTACAACCATGCTTATCTAGAGATCCCAGGAGATAAAAGTGCTCAGGCCAACAGGACTGTTGGTGCACAACTTATAAGCAGCTACTTACCGAAAAACCGTAGGTAACATACCTACCACAAATTACCAGACTAGTGCCTGGGTAATTAGGGTTTTATCATGGGAAAAATTCACTTTGCTAGATTCACTGTAGAAGCAGAGAGTGAAAGAACAGGTAGGAATAAAGGATCATCACAATGGGATGAATTCATATTGCACATATGTCAATGTTTCCAAGAGTGCCTCCTCTTGGGTGCTAACACCCGTTTCAAAACTTCCTAAAATGAAACACAGCTTTGATCCATATTGGATCTCAAGTAATTAAACTCTCAATTAATGCAATTTTCTGCCAGCATGGCCCACTTTAGAGCTCATCCCTCTTTGGGAAAAAAGAAAGTAAAATTGCAAGTAACAAGCTGTGTAAGCCCCATAGGCTTTTGTAGCTAGAGAGAGAGGCAGATCTTGCCCTGCTTCCAGCTGGCTGTTTCCTGAGGGGTTTAATGCCTGCGACCTCTTCCTACACCACACAAAACTTCATGGTTTATAATTTAAGAAACATTCATGTACTGAAAAGACAGAATAACTGAGAAGAGTATTTGGGAAACTACAGGAATAAAGCAAACCACATTATTTACAGGAAAAAATAGACAAAATTACACCTAACTATTTAAAGAAAATAACATTTGCAATAAAGAGGTAGGTAGCTACCTGGTAAAGAAAAAGCCTAATAAAGGCTAAATGCTGAGAGGTAACTAACTTTAAAAAAAAAAAACAAAAAAAACCCCAAAAAACCACAACAAAAATATTAAGTATTCATAAGTCTGGAAAAAATAAATCAATGAGATAGATGAAGGTGGCCATCATTAGAGTTTCATTCTCTAGTGTTGCAATTTGGCACCTACGGTAGCTCCTGTACTACCACACTAATAATGTCAGCGAAGAATTTGCTCAACTACAATTTATATGCTATGACAGATACAGATATTCTGCAGTGACACAAATATGGACTAAACAATGTAATCAATTGAATTACTAATTACTATGGACCAAGTCATACTCTATCTCTTTGAAAACAATCCTTGTAATCCAAGAATAATGGATGATGAGGATTGTTCATTTTTATCTGTTTAGGGATGTATAAAATCTACTGACTAGTAACTAACTTGCAAGGAGCTTACCTTCCATCTCAAAACCACTGAAAAAAACCCAACATACTCTGTTTCCCAACGAAGGGAGAGGAAAAAAAAAGCTCAGCAAAAAGAGGGATCATAGATTGTAGTGGCCTACTAACTGCTTTACATCAGGCTCTTATCATAGAATATTTTAGGAAGGGCTAATACGTTGTTTGCTAGTCTTCAAAAGTATTTTGAAGCACTTTCTTAGTGATGGTCTGCATGAATCCTTGGAATTGGTGTTCCACGAACTCAAACAGCAGTATCAAATGCTGCACTGTGTCTTTTTAGTACTGAAATGTTTCTAGCCACTGCAGAGGTTAAATCACTGGACTCATGGGGCTGGAATCAGGGTGCTGGATAATGTCATCTAGGCTCCCATTCCCATGAAAGGTTGGACCAGATGATCTTTTGGAGTATATCACTTCCAACCTGGGCTATTCCATGAATCTGATAAACAGGTAGAAGTAAGTGTTTTTCTAGCATAAATTCCTGATTAAATGGTAACTAGGATCTAGTCAGCTGACAATGGTGTGATGCCAAGTTATGTTCCCTTGTTAGGATTTGGAGGGAAAGTAACAGGTATGTGAGGTAAATGTAAAACAGGTGCTGTCAGATGAGCACAGATAAAAACCTGCCATATAATTCAGAAGTGCAACTTTTGGAGATGAAGACTTGCACAAGACATACATATATATATATATCAATCTCAGTTTTAGGAATTCGAGACTGTCTTATTCAGACTACTACCCTACTTGTTCCTCACAGTTAGAAGTCATTTATTGCTGCTAAAAAGGTTTGAAAACTTTGATTTAGAATATGCAGTTTTTCAACCTGTCAGGATAAAACCATAAATTGTCCAGATTGAATGACTTTTTCATTGCTTTCATTTTGAAGTTATTGTCCCCAACTTTTATTTAACAGACTTTATAAAAAGTTGTAGGTATACGCTCTGTTTACCTGAAGCTCTAGAAAAGATTTGCCCTTTTTTGTTTTTTTTTTCAAAGAAGCTTTTGTCATAGTTTGTGAGGGGAAAGAGGTTGTTCTTAGCAAATTGTTTAAATGGATAAGTGCATATTAATGGGTTTTCCAAAACTGCGTTGCTTGGCTATAGCTCTCTGTGGTACATACAAACATGTATTCAGAAGCTTTTCTTTTTTTACTTTTGTACGTAACATAAAACCAAGGTGTCCTTAAGCCTGGAGAAGAGTCCCTAAGCATGGCTGAAGCATGCTGATAAGGCACTGCACAGTCTCTTTGGACATAACTCTATTAATGTTTTAACCAGTAACAAAGCCAGTTCACCACTCAGTCTTGTGAATGCAGGTTTTTTATTGTGACATGGCTGTAAGCCAAATCAAGGAAATGATCCAGGTAAAGCAAACAAAACTGGCCAAACCTTTCCTGGCAAGTTTTACGTGTGATTCTCCCCCTGCCCAGATCAGTCACCTGAACATTTGCAATGGTTCAGGTGAGGAGAAGTGAACAGAACAGCCTTAACAGTGACACATCAGTGAAGTCAGGAACTTCTCAGAGCAGCTAGAGTAGCAGAAAGTGCATCTCCTCTACATTGCTTCCTAATATGTTTTATTTACGCAGACTAGATTGAGTAGTCTCCCAAACAGCTAATCTGGCATTCCTCAACAGTGCCAAAGGTAGCAACCTTCTAATAAATTATTATATAGCTTTACTCTCGAGGTTATAAGTTTGAGATTGGAAGAACTGCAAAACCTCTGCAGCAACACTATGCAATATTTCTCATAGGGTTTAAATTCAATTAATAAATAAATCATATACTTTCGAAGTTGTTTGCTTGTTCTGTCAATTTAAAAGCAGCACAAAGTGGCTCCAGGAATAGCTGTTTTACATAACAGCTGTAATATTTTATATACACTGCATCTTGTTTACTGAAAAACTAATTATCAATTTAAAATAAGAAGATGGTTGTCACATAAGTCAAGAAAAAAATCAAGATTTATTTACTGTTTTAAATTATATTAGCTGTTTAGCTATACAGTAACATACAGTACTTCAGAATCTTTGGGAAAGAGCTGTTTATGTTGACTTCTCAACTCCTGCAGTAATTTTATCTTTATTATTGAAGCCCTCAGTGACAAACTGGAGAGGTCATTGGGTTAACACTTTGTCTCATTAGCTCTGTTATTGGTAGGTAGGCTAGAACATCAGAAAATCAACATGGATCTTGATATCTCAACCTATTTATTTGTAACAAATTATGTCAAATCTGCTTTAGCCTTCTCAGTATACGGAAGACCGTAGGCCTACACCTCAAAAACTTTCATTAAATAGAAAAAGATGGAAGGATAGGTCTGGAGGAAGGAAGTGATACATGTTTGTTTTTCCCACCCTTTACTTGAAGTTTCAGGGACATATGACATGAAGTTTTTATTGCAAAAAAAAATTAAAAAAATAAATAAAAAAAATCCAGGCAGCTCTTCCTTTGTGTCATCCCAGTAAGTGTGGAAGCAAAGAGAAACAGAGGAAAGAGTTGGCAGAAGATGAAGAGATGTGCTCATGAACAGGCAAAGATTCTGGAACAATCACAGGTCAGACACTGCAGCAGAGGACAAAGAATAAAGCAACCAGAGCACAGTGATATCTCAGAAGCATAGTACAGTGGGAAGCACATTAGTGAGAATGTCAGTGGATGTATGAAGATGAAACACCCCTATAAAAACAGAAAGGTAGGTAATATGGAAGAGGAACTTCTTCAAGCCATAGGGAAACCGGAAGTAAAGATCAGTCAGTGTTTGAGAAAGCCATCATATCTCACATGTGTCTATTAAGTCAAAGAACTTACTGGAAAGAAAGTGCTGTGAAGCAGGCCCAAAATCTCGGTGTGCCTCCTGTAACTGTTTAAGGCGATCCTCTACAGACACCTACACATAAACACACATACATAAAACTTACATTGCATGTACTTTGCAACACCAAGGCCATGATAAGAAAAACACTTGTTTACATTAATTCTTAGTGAAATTAATTTATGTGTGTCAGCACTCATTTGACATCCATCAATTCAAGGCTACATCCTTTTCTTTCACTTGCTTAATGAAAATCTTGTTCATACCTTGCAGTGTTCTTGTGTGAGAACTGTAGATCAATAACAAACAATAGTAGTTTCATGGTGACTACAGCTGACTGCTGAAGTTTCTGACCTCCTCCCAACCTTTCTGTTGTCCAAATTTCCATAGTCAGCAGGTCTCAGTTTGATTGTATTGATCTCACAGCTGCCTTTCCAGCACAGAACCATTTTGGGAGATACTGCTTCACTGGCTGACATGACTCCCCCCAGTTTATTAATTGAAAGTGCACTAGCACACCCAGCAATAGTTTGGTTTCTTGGCTAACTCAATTTGAGAGAAAAGAAAAGGTCTGATACGACACATTAATAGCTTTGCCTCTCAGAAGTGACTTATTCAGAACTACTGGCTCAGAAACTGGTGGCCAGCTTTGGAAAACTCATTCCCACTACCCTGACTAGAGGTGTGATGAGTATTTCCAACAAAACAGGAAAAAAAAGAAAAAAAAAAAAAAGAAAGTGAGGAACTTCAAAAATTGATAAATGAACTTTTAACTGATGTAAGAATCTTCATTAAATCATTTGCTATGAAACTACGTACCAGTTTCAGCTGTAGTCAGGCACATTGATTTACCTTTCTCAGACCATTTAAGCACAATAATCATAACTAAGCAATATGAATTTCACAGCATATCCATAATGCTAAATTGCTATTGCTCATATCTTGTTACAGCTCTACTAATATTTAAGACACTTAAAGTGAAATTCCTTGCAGAAACTGAACATTCAAAGGCAAAATAAAAAAGCTTTCACACAAGCTGGAAACACAACAGAAGTATTTACACCAGTTTTTGGTAACCCAGATTTATGCAATAAAATACACTGTTATAAGACATACAAAAAAAGCATACAGCAATAGTCTCCGGTTTAATGCAGTTTCCTGTGTGAATAAACTGCTGAAACACCTTGAAAGGGAAAGCTTTTGGTCAAGCTACAGAAGGAAAGACAGCTCTTTTTGTTACTTTGGTACCAACAGAGTAACACCTTAGTGACAAAAGTAATAAACAAATTGTAATAATACATCTTTTAAAAGAAAACAGAACAAGAAGCATTCCTCCCCACACATCTGTACATATTCAGAATACCTGTAAAAGTTTCCAACGCATGTTAAGATCATCCAGTTGACGAGACATCTTTAAAGACGGATACAGGTCAAGTGGAGACAGCTGACTGGACAGATCATTCACTGTTTTAACTTTTAAATTGATGGGAGCAATTTCTTCTCTAAAAGCCTAAAAGGGTGAGAAACATACACTTATGTCCAATGGACATATGACCAGCACAAAAGCCACCAAGCTCAACATAGTGCTGCCCTGTCCAATGTGGCAGCTTATGCTAAACAACTGTACACAAGTCAGTTCTTGGCAAAGAAAGTTCACTCACTTCAATATTCTTACTATATCATTCATATCCATCTTTAGAGAAAAACAGTGTGAAACTTGCTTAAATGCCCATGAGAAAATTGTGCCACTAAAACAATTTAAATCATACTTTTAGTGGTGCCATATGGCTTTAGAGCTTTTCTTTGCAAAAGGAAATACATGATGCTATATTAGGAGCTTTAGCAGCATACAGCCTGCCAAGCGTTCTTAAGAAAAAAATGTGTTCAGTAGCCATAGCTTCCCAGTATTAAGCAGCTGAAAAAATTCAATTTAAAAACTATTATTGAATTAGCAAAGCATGAAGAAATTTATCTTCTAAGGAAAAGGAGTACTATGTTTTACCTGATTAGAACCAGAGAGTAAAACTATTACAATTACTAAAAAGAAGTAAAAGGTTTATTGAATCAAATAGAACTAAATACAGTATTAAGGCAAAATTGATGCAAACTTTAGTTACAGTTAAAAAGATGCATCAAATGTCTTGCTTGCTGTGAGCAGTTAAGTGTTCAATCCTATAAACAGCTTGATTAAACATCATGAAACAGGCCAAAAACAATTGTTAAAAAAAACCATTTTCTTAGGACAATTCAATTATTTACCTCCCTTCAAAAATTACTCTCATCAGACCCAGAAACAGAAGGAACGTACTGGCAAGAAAGAAGCCTTGAGCTTCTGGACAGCCAGCAGGCCCCTATTACTTCAGCAGATGTTGCAGTTTTTCCACA
The DNA here is from genome assembly GCA_013400415.1 of Scytalopus superciliaris. Lineage (NCBI taxonomy): Eukaryota > Metazoa > Chordata > Aves > Passeriformes > Rhinocryptidae > Scytalopus > Scytalopus superciliaris. The sequence goes on from VXBX01009446.1 coordinate 1,545,786, forward strand.
GCAATGAAAATCTGAAAGACTTTGCTTTACCCTACAAAAAAAGCTATTGAGATATGACAAATCACTTCTTAACATGAGAACAAGGAGCTATTTAGGATCAGCATCTTATTTCTTGTTTTAGTATGTATATTAAAATATAAGAGGGGGAGGAAAATATTCATCACTCTTCTGAAATCAACAGTAGTCTGGATATAACTCAGCTTTGACTGCTTTTGTTTTAAAGATTTCAGTTCTATTAACCTTGAAAGTAGCAAGATAATTTGGAGAATGAGGGTGCTTACATTGATATATGTGAAATAATGCAGGCCTGTGAGTCCACAGGCTATGTAGCATAGAGAGAATATTTGCCAGAAAACTGGTCACAGTTCACGGCCTTTCATTCTTCTAACACCGGCATGCCATGCTGAAGATATGGATGGTCAGGTACACAACCCCACACAACTCTTCTAATGCTTTGCCATATTCATTCTTAAGCTTAAAAGCTGTGTTTGTGAAACAGAAGCTTAATGATAAGTGATAAATTTGCCCCAAACAGCAATTTTCTCTTTCTACACGTGCATACCCACATGTTCTGGAATCCCTGATATTCAGGCACTTCCCCAAACACTGTACTGTTTCCAGTCAGCTTTCTTGAATGATAGTTATCAGAAGACATTCCTTCTTTGGGGAGCTCTGCTTTACTGGGTCCCTACTCAACCCATGAAGTTAAGCAGGGGAGGACTACTACCCATCATGAGCAGCCATGCCTTTGGATGCTGAGCCCTGAGTGGGTGGCCTGGAACCTGGGCAGCAAGAACATTATACTGTAGTATGTATTCTTCACTTTGAAATAATCCTGATGAGAAGCCAGGCTAAAGTAAAAGCACATGCAAATATTTACTCAGACAAACTAAAATAGACAATAGACATGTGAAGTTTATGAAATATAAGAAACAGCAATTAAAACTATGTATACATCTCTCTACTACTGAAAAAGCTCTAAATGTTCCTAACAAGAAAGCCACAGATGATGGCCAACAGATCTGACAGCTCACCGCTACCAAAAGAAAGACAGCCTACCATTAGCTGCTGGAATGACAACTGACTCAGCTCATTAATACTCCAGTACTTGGGCACAGCTCCAAAGCAACCCAAGGCCAAACCATGGATTATATAGTATTTCCAGGAGGAAAATATTTAATTCCTAGAACACATTTTTTTCATTTAATGAATGTTATACTCTGTACACACCTGTAGCTTGCTGATCACATGTGCATATGCAATCCCAGCCAACACAGTGAATGTGGCACAGCACTGGATTTTATTTGAGACTTCAGATATGGTCTTTAAAGAGCACTTTACACCCCACATGAGAATTTAAGTATACAGTGTGTACATATCTAATGCGACTAGAGGTAGAGGTAGAGGTAGAGGTCTGACACACACACTCTGGCTAAATATTCCCCAGGAGTTCCACACTTACTGTAGTTTTCTCAATGTGATCCGGTAATGAATCTATGAGCAAGTCTCCTACAGGTTTCCAGCCATTCCTCACATTTTCGGCCTCCTTCAAATCAGCATCAAGGTCATCCATGGCACACTGCAGGTCTTTCAGTTTTTCTAATGCTTTGTCCACTTGCTTCTGCCAGATACTGGCACTGGCATTTAGATTCTCCCACTTCTCTTTTACCTCTGATGACTGTTTACGCATAGCTTTGGCAATCCTCATGGCTTTCTCCTCAGGGGTCAGTTCTGCAAAGGGAAAGAAGAGTTACACTGTTTATTTTGCATTTGTGTCCAGTTAAACAGACAGTGCTCCTGAGATACAGAGTCAAGACAGTCAGCAAGTCCAGTGTCAACTAACAACTTATTTCAGGTACAAGGTAGAAGAAAGTCTACCCTGCCACAAATAAAATAAACTTCAACGACTCCTACTAACAAAGTAAAGCTTGATCAGAAGACAGGAAACTATTCCTGACTTCCATACATTAAGATATCCACAAAGCAAAAGCAGCTTACTGCTGGTTTGTCACTTTCAGAGGCACAGGGGAAGGAAATAAAAGGTCTTTTTTCCCTACTGAAAACTGCAATATGGAATCTGTGGACCATTTCATGTAGGGAGAGCAAGAATAATGCTTTGATCCTGGATCAGTTACAATGACCTTTCACCATACCACCAGGATGTCTTTTCATATCTACTATCAAAACCCAGGTATACTGAGTACAGTGTGAGGAGTGGTCCTGCAACTCTATATCAATTTTTCTGTGTTAACACCAAAGTCCTAAAGAGTTTAAATAGGTTTTCCAAATCTAAATCAATGAAGCTATTGACTGAAAAAGAGTCTAGCTTATGACACACTTTTACTCACCAATTTCAGGCTATTGTGTCCAGATCCCACACAATGCAGTGACCATGAAAATCCCATTCAAGTTACAAAGACCACCTGCTACTGGTCTTTGCAACAAAACCAAAACAGGAACACACACAACCTCAGGACACAGTCACTGCAGATGATACTGATTATTTCAGTAAATTGCTTATATTGAAATTCCCAGTCCCTGGTAAATTGGCAGGACATTGGGCAGAACTCAACACCAGCCCTTTTTGACAAGAACTGACAAACCCATCAGCTGGTTACTTCTTTCACCTCCCCAATAGATGATTTCTGCATACCAGTCATGTGGTCTATCAATAAGAAAACAGGATGCCTTTCTGGGTCTTCAGTTTGAGACTGAGAAAGACCCAATCAGCCAGAAAGCTAAAATGAAAAAACCCTACAACATCCCCAGCAGGTCTTGCTGTCTACTGCTCAGAAGGTACTTGCTGAAAAAGGCATGGGGAGCTTCCTTCATCAGAGAAGAGTTGTTTCAGTAATGATGAACACACAGCCAGTCTCAGAGGATTTCCCATCTACATAAGAGCCTTGCAGTGTCTGCAGGCAGACAAGCAAGCAGAGGAAACTATACAATGCAGAAACCAGGGGACAAAAGAAGGGGAAGAGACGTGACAAACACTGAAACTAAGCCAATTGGCCTTCTACTCAGTTCTATATAAAACCCTTGGAAAAGGTTTATCATGGTATTCTTGTGATTAAAATTCAAGTGTTGCCTATGAATAAATTATACACAGTCATGCAAAGATGAAAGTACCATTTTTTTCAGAAGTCAGATGAGACATACAATCTTCCATTTACTGATAGACTGTCTTTAAAAATCATTATAACTTATTAAAGTTGGAGTTGCTAATGTGGTGGAGGAGGGTGAGGGGATAACATACAAAAAGTGGTGAAAAATGTCAAAGTAAATTCACAGTTATGGTTGCAAAAGTTACCTTACTTTGGTGAAATAACTATTGCTCCATAGCATCCAATACAGAAAAGCACAGTGCAAGTAATTAATACCAAAAAAATCATTATAATGCATTCAATTTGTAATTGAGAAGTGCAGGCACATTTTTCCCAGATATAAAAATAATAGAGTTGTTTGGATCAAAACCAGAGTTTCTGTCTACCAATTCTATGTATTTGTTTTGGTATTTCTTTTAAATTTTTTTCCAAATCTTGTTAGCCCACATTAATCTTGATATATGCTAGACAGCAAATGCTAGAAGAGTATTCAACAATGCAATCCAGATGCCATCTGAGAAAAAACAAACAAAAAGCAACCCACAGTGCACATTTTGCATTATATTTGTTGGTGTAGGGAGGAGAGGGTGTTGCCCAAAAGCACCGGCAATCTTGCTGAGAAGTGGTTGTGTAGGAGAAACAAGCATACAAGGAATGGTAACTGGAGCAGAATGGAAGGCAAGGGCAATCAACAAGAGCCCACACCACCAAAGGAGACACACACTTTGGCTGCAGGTGGCAGTGCACACTTTGACCTCAAAAGAGAGAGAGCCATTTGAAGAAAGAGTGCAGCTGACAGGTACAAAAGGTATTTTGAGCTTACAAGATATTTCAGTGACTTGGGTGTCATAGGCTATCACATGAAATCACTGCCTATATGTACTTTGCCTGCAAAAGCAGAGATTATACCGAGGCATGGGGACACTGCATTGGAAGAAGGTATTTCAGAAGAGGAACTTGGGGTGAAATAGTTGTGAAAAAAATCCGCAATGCTTAACTAGATGCAAAGATATATGAACTATGTACATATGTAGCTCTAGGATATAGAGACATGGCAGTAACCTACAATTTACAATACTGACAGACCAGAATAAAGATGAAGACCAAAACTATGCTGTGATAAATTGCCCCTTGTCTCTGGATTTACACCATTTCACAGCAGAATAAACTACATCATAGAAAGCACAGTTCCAGAATGATCCTTACCCAAGTTTTGCAATCTATTTTAGAAAAATGAAAAGAAATAAAGCTTAAGCTATATGCAAAATCCCCTTTCAGAAAAAACCCCAAACTTCTTTTAAATAAAAAAGAACAGCTAAAAATTGCGTATGTAAAGACCTTAAAGTAGTTGTTACCACAAGTAATTCTCAAATTAATCACCTTTGAGAATAATAATATAACATTAAGGGATGAATGAAGAGAATCCACTACAACCCAGTGACAAAGGGACTGTGAACACAAGCTGCACCTAGTGGCAAAGTTTAGTATCATAGATTATCTCACAGGTTGAGGCATCCTACAATGCAGCTATAGCTGAGGACAGCCAGACCTTGGGAATAAAAGATGCAAGACTATAAATGAGGATTAGGGAGCACCTCGAGTTGGAATACTTTACACAAGGTAAGGGAATAATGAACTTCATTTAAAGGGGACAGAAAATGGCAGACCAGTGGAGGAAGCCTCCTCTGTTGGTATCTTGAACATGTGGCTGCAGGGGACATTATACTCAGAAACTGAACTAAGTGAAAATCAGATACATGCAAAGCTGCGATCTGCTATTTTTATCCAACATCATGCAGTTGCATCATCCATTACCTGTTATCACAGACAAACCCTACCAATCTTGCATGAAAGAGTAAGACGGTGCAAGGCCTGAACAGTTCTAAGTTAGATTATTAGCAGGGGTTTTTTTAAGGATCAATCACTTGACAAAGAACAGGCAGAAAGCTTTAGCAAGAGCTGAAAATCTTGCAAAACTCTTCAGCTGCTCTTAAAGGTACTGACACAACAGATTCAATGAGTGCTTCTCATTCTAGTGGAATCAATAAGAAAAAATATGGCTGTAGCAATAAATAGGTTGGTGTGGCACTTGCGGATATGGTTCAGGGATGATTATGGTGGTGGTAGGTTAACAGGTGGACTAGATGATCTTGAAAGATCATCTTCCAAGCTTGGTGGTTCTGGAATTAGAAGAGCAGAACAATAGCCTGGCTTTATTTGTCTGGCCAGCTAAAACAAGGCAGTTTTACTCATGACAGACTAGTCACTTATTTTGGGAGGGGCAACAGATTCCAGAATGACCCAGGTGATACAAGTATCTCAACAGAACTGAAAACTGAAACATGTTTTAAAACTGTTTGTCAAATCAGTGTCATTGTGCAAGGATAACTACCACATACCGTATTTGAAAAATATTATTTCATTGCAACACTGCTTTATTTTACTAAGGCCTTGAAAGTGCTTGTAAACTTGCCCTAAAAAGACATTTACTGAGGAAATAAAGCATATTACGTGCCTTTATGAGCTATAAAACCATTCAGCACACATTCATTTAAGAGAAATACATCTTGTTTAACTACATGCTTTCCATCATGAAAACCCAACTTATTAATGAGCAACACATTACTTTTTTCAAGCAGCAACCAAATTCTTCAAGATACTGTATAGCAAGGTTGCATAGCATAGAACTAAATCTCAAAAAAAGTGTGTTAACAGGAAGAGTTTTCTTCTATTGGTTTGGAATTCATTTAACCAGTCTGTCATTACACACACCATCAGATAGAATTCAATTTTGCTGTGAAAAAATTCTACATGGTAGTTGTTGCCCTTTTGTTCCTACTTAATACAAAGTCTTTTCAATGATCAATTGATTGATTCCCCCCGCCCCTTTTCTTAATGGTACTTGTTACATTATGTTCACTTCAGAAGCTGCTCAGAAAGTAAGAACAGCCTATATTCACTGGACCATCTGTTTACCAGAGAGGAAAGATCGTACCTGACCTTGCAGCCAGGGAAAAAGAGCAGGTTAAAAAGCCTGCTTCTGTAGTGGAGGGTTGAGGGGGCGGGGGGGAAATTTTGGTTTTAATAAGCATTTTTTGTCACAAACAAAGCACCAACAGTTTTTCTGTGTCTCTAGCAAACACTGAGTGCCACAGAAGGAAAACTTTCAAGCCTGAATTTTACATCACATAGCTTCCTCGCACACTTACATATATGGAAAATACAAGCGAAGAAAATTCTTCTTGCTTAAAAATTTATTTTAGACCGCTGAAACTATTTGGCTCTAGCAGTTGTCATTCTAAGCAACTGTGCTTGATACTTATTATATGGCCTTAAACTAGTGATCCACCCTGCCAAAATAACACTAATTTCCTTTTGCTTTTGTTACATTCTTACTAAAATTTACTGGAACTGGAGATCATTTCATGTCCCCTCCCTCTCCCATTATGCCAAATGTCTCTTTGTTGGTTCAACTGATCTTTGCAGCAAAAACCAGTGGGTGGCACAGCACTGTAATAATTATGAAAACTTTCAGAGCATTTGAATAGGCACAATGGCACATTGTCATATTCGTAAGCAGAAGAACCAAAAGCAGTGCTATCATTGCATCATGAAGTCTCTAGCATTGCTCCAGAGAAAGTATTCTCCAGGTTTCTAACAATCTCAACAGAAAACGTAGTTCTGATGGGATGGCAATAGGAAGTTTAAAGAATGAACACCAACTGGTTAATGTAGAAACGCAGCTATTAGTCGGATTTCAAGCACCCAACCATCCAAGCACAACCCACTATGTCGTCTTTTTCTCCTATTGAAATATCTACTGCATAGTTAAAACAAGCAAAGAGCACAGTCATTTTAATTTTTGCCCATTTGGGTATCCTTCTATCAAAACTGAAACTTCTTCAAACTAGAAGGATGCAATTAAATAAAAAGTGAATGAGCAAAGTCTCTGCAGGATAAAAGACAAATTACCTTTGGTCTACAGAAGATGGAATTGCAAAAGCAGAGTAAAGGAAACTGTTAACCTCATGTATGATGAATAATTCTGGAAAGGACCCAGAGGAAGGGCTCCAGATAAAGACAACTGAGAACAATGCCAACATATATACATATTCTTTAATAATGACTGTCAGTATTTCCCACTGGATGTTAGTGGGAAAGACACAGAAGGACAAAACAAAGCAAGTAGCTTTCAGTTAAAAGAGGTAATTAAGTAATCCCATAGTACCTCCAGAAAACTAACAAAGATCACAGCAGTCCCTAGAACCTTGCATTTATCCAGCATAACCAGTGTAATTTGTCAACAGAAACAAACCACACAATATTTTTCACTATAAACATGCCAAATTTTTTTTCATAAATGCTGTGATCCCAAGAAAGTCCACAGTACTTTTCACAGTGGAAGTCCAAAACTTACATTGCTCCAGAAACACAAACCAGGTATGAATTCAGTTTTAGTCTGCTCCTGCCACAGTACCAGAAAAATGCAAATATAACAGTACTGTGACAGCATCACCAAGCTTCCAATTGTGGTTAAAGGGAAAGTATTACTGGAATCTCAAATACTGTAGGCAAGCAAGGAATTAATCCTGTGTTTCTTTTCAAAGCACTGTGACTGCAGATTTTAACAAGACTTTTATTTATTTCAAAGATCAATGAAGATTTGTTTTTCTGGTACTGCACATGTGGAAGGTAGCTCCTCAGCAAGACTGCAGGAGACATACCTCACGTACCAGCATTTCGAAACAAAACAGAAACATCTGTTTTATTCCAAAACAATACAAAATCAGAAAATAAGACAATCAGGCAACACAAAAGACAGGGCTCCCGGACTCCATGGCACCCTGTAATAACCACATACAGGACTTTGAAACATCCATGTTCTGAACTTTTCTGACCTTCTAAGTATCTCTTCTCAACCTATTTTCTCTTCTATGGCCACTATTTTTTATTACTCTGGAATTTCCAGATTGTTTTCTTTAAGCTCATTTACAATATTTTTGAGCTATGTTTGCTCTAAAGTGTACGGAAGGCACTTTCTTTCACGTAAGGTCTTAACATTCAACAGCCATCAGTCATCTACATTGCTCATGGCATAACTGAAAATTCTATTGGAGACAAAGCTTCACCAGTTTCTCAGGTCTTTTAAACCAGGCAACAGTTAAACTTCAAGAATGTGCTTCCACCTGGAAAGCATCCCATATTTCAGGTAAAACAGAGCATACAGGTCAAGAATGAATACAACTCTCTTTATATCCCAAGGTCCTCATTGGAAAAAAAAAAAAAAAATAAAAAAAAAACAAAAACTAAAAAAAAAACCAGAAAAACCCAACAAACCAGTAATAAAATTAACCACTATTAACTCAGGCCAGCCTGGTTCTATTCAAAATTCAGACTTTCAAATCCTCAAAGTTTGCACTCCACACCAGTCAGCATGTGAAAACAGTTTCCTTGAACTTCACTAATAAGAGTGCAAGCACACATTCCTGTAGACTCTACAGCAAGAATTTCAAGGCTTTATCAATATCAACTAAACTTGGAGTGTGACTGAGAGATCTATTTAAAAGGAGAGAGACACTTACTTTGAGATTCTCTCATGGGTAACTGCACTTTTCTCTAATCTCAGGAAGAAACTCTGAAAAGTCACAACTGAATGAGCTCCAACTAAAACAGAGGCAGTAATATTCAAAATAGCGTAAGCAGTTTCTGGGCATGATTCCACAGACGTTCAGTGGGACATACTCTCTTCATTCTCCCAAGCACTTCTAATTTTCACACTCAACACTTCTTACTCAATCCAGCCTCACAGCAGAGGCAAAAAAAAATAAATATTGCAGTGATGGGTTATAGCTAGAGGACAGACACAAGTGGGTGGCAAGAGAAATGCTGTCTGCTACATTATAAAAGAGTAAATTGCCTATTTTCAGTGAAATCTTCCTTGCAAAAAGGAAAAATTATGGCAGAGAATTCACCGGAATGTGCTCAGTGGTGGGAAGCAAAAAAGTTCAGCTTTTATTTATGTCTGAAACAGGCTAATATCTTGTGTATCAACAAGTCTAAATAAAGTATATACATGGAATTCAATGACAGTTATTAGTATATTTCTTTTATTAACTTAGTTGTGATTTATGGGGCTTTCTACACTTTCCATTAATAGAAGATAAGGGATGGTAAATATTTATTTTTAAATGTTGTGTTTATCACAACAACCTTTGATACCAACAGCAGCTTTCAAAGCTAGGAATCTAATTGTCCTAAGAAAACTAGAAGCTACTGAAGTACTTCGACAGTATTGCAGACTCTGAGAAACATTCATGGTTGCAGTGAGAATCAGTGTAGTGGCCTGTGGTAATCTGCTAAAATGATAATTTATGTTATCTTTTAAAAACACTATCTCCACTTTGTCACTGCTTGAGTGGACTTCTATGGACAGAATTTTAGCAAAGCCATATCATCAGTCTGTAGTACCCTGGGAACAGAAAATATTATTTCTGCTTTCCTTTTTGTTTTCCATGGCCTGTAACCTTACTAACAGTACATGGATTTAAGAAGCCAGCTGTAAATATGCCATATAGATCTACAAATATTAATTTTCATTCTCTAAGTTTTCTCCTATGCCATGGATAAGTGACAAAAACCCTAAAACCATGAGAATTTTCAATTTCTTTAAGCTGTCCATCTACAAAATTCATCAGCTGGCCTGTTGGCTTATCAATCAGCTCCACTCAGATGCTGAAGCAGCTCAAAGATGAGACAACTTTGCAGCTTACTTGTTTTGTGATGGAGTCTCTCTACAGAAACATGGCAAAACAAAACCAGAAGAAAAGACAGATGACAGACTAACTTAGAAGGAAGTTTCCTAGAAGAGGAATGTGCCAGTTACTACGTGGTACAGTAGCAGGCCAACACAGAAAGCATAAGGCAAAGATGGGAGAGAAGAAACCAAGGCTTACTCCTAACCTGATTTCACATTCTTGGGATATATTTGAAATTAACAAAACCATTATAGACAGTAATGGCATCCTGTAACAAATATTCACTTGAGTGAATGCATGTATCCTTAAAATAGGTCTCAGTCAGTCAAATTCTAAGCTGATTCTTATAGTTTTTCTCCTATACCTCTCTCATTCCTTGCTCTGGCAACAATGCCTTCCCTGGCATGAAAACATCTATGGGGGGAAAAAAAGAAGCAGATGGAGAGGCTGAAAAAGCTAGAAAACAATTTTACAACTTTTATCTTCTTCAGATTATCTAACCTGCCCTGTTAAAAACTCCTCCTCTTATACAAGGTAAGAACTAACCTCAGGAAACTGTGATTTTCCAATTAATGCACCTTTAATATAATAAAATAGTTTTGCTACTTGTGTTATAAGAACCAGGCAAAGAAATGTTCAAATCAAGACTGTACAGTGCTGTGTACTGTTTATCAATATTTTTTTTCAGACAGTCAGCTTACAATCCAAAAACACACTCCTTTCCCTTTATCAACATGAAGTGTACTTCACTGAAGCTAACAAGATAACTTTAGTCAACTGCAGAGAACACCACTGATCAAGAAGCAGGCAGAAAATAAAGTATAAAAAAAAAATTAAAAATACCCTTTTAAAAATAAACATAAGCCCAGACCCACAGCCTTCACTGAAAATGGTTAAGCAAAAGAAAAATTGTATGTCTGGCTGTCTTCTAGTTCAAAGATGCAGTTTTCTGGAGATCAGTAGTATTAGTCAGAAAATTCAAAGACATATTTTGGCCTGGAAGGCTATTATTCTATACAGTGTAGCCCCATTCTGTGTGGGGTGTGAGTGCCCACTGCTGGCAGCAGGGGTGTCACAGGAGTGCCTGGGAGAAGAGGCTGCCCTGTGTAGGGGACAGCAGACTCCAGTCGACCCACCATGGAGCACAGCCCAGGCCATGGTCTGAAAGTGATATGTGCATGTCTCTGGTCTAATCCTGCACAACTGAGGCCCTCAGGGAAAGTGTATTTAAGACAGAGCAGAAAATGCCAGAGAAAGAGGAGGAGGAGTGAACAAACAGGAGAAACAGCAGAGGGAATACGAAAGTCAAAGAAGAGGAACATGGCAGGACAGATATTCCACATGGAGATCCCATGCAGATGAAACATATGAGAAGAAAGAAGCAACAGAGAAAAACTGCTAGGCTAACCACGGACTACCACTTTCCCATCCTCCCACACCATTTGCTGCCTCTCTGAATGTGATCTGCAGTCCCAACAAACGGGGAAAAGACAGAAATGAGGGAGTCAAGCTGAGTCTGTGAAAGGGGGGAGGAAAGTTATGGGTTTCATGTTTGTCTTTTTGCTTCTCACTACCAACCAAATTAGTTAATTATTTATTTGATATTGGAATAGTTTGTTTTCCCGTAATGAATCCTGTTTGGCCCACAACAGTAGTTTGTAAGGGCTCTGCATCTGTGACCCATCTGATCCCCATTGTGACTGATGAGTTTTCTCCTGTTCTTCCCATCTCCTGCCTCCATCCCACTGAGGTGGAAGACATAACAGTGTGAATGGGTGGGAGTCTGAATGATAACCAAGACAAACCCACCATGTGCTCAAAAAATAAAGTCTGTGGAACTACTGAACGTGAAGAAGGAAGAGCAAAATAAGTTCAGTGCACATCTATGAGACTTCCCATTGGTTTTGACTAACTAGAGACATGCACGTATCACTTGCAGACCAGGGCCATTATCACTATGCAGTTTAATATGGTCATCAAATTCCCTGCTATACTGTCACCTCTGCCATTGGTAGAGCACAAAATAATAATAATCATGATCCATCATAATAGACTGGATAACAAGAATTTCTGATGCAGCTTATCATCTGAAGGTTGCTCTTGCACTTTCAGTCAACAGTGACTACATCATTGATATCAACTCCTGCTAGAAAATGAACATTTCATGCACTGGCATCATTTGTGCTGAGAGGTTTTATGGTTTTGAGGAGAGAATCTGCTATTTCAAACTTCTGTGTGAAAGAACGAGCAAATATACAGTGAGGAAACCTTATTTTTCAACTGCAAGGTTGCTTTTGATTTAGACCAACTAAAATATTAGACATGCCATATATCAAATGGGTTTGACAGTAAAGAGAAACTGAATGTTTTCAAGAGTCAGGAGTTCAAAAAGGGAGTAGTAAGATACATTACAGAAGCTAAGGTACCAGAACTAATCACAGGGATAAACGGTTCATTGGCTTTAATCACCAGCCATTCAAACTTTATCACAATGTTAAATTAGAGAACATGAAACAGCTTAAAAATTTGCACAGAAATAACACAAAGTATGTTTCCAGTGAACAAACTTAAGAAGCCTGCCACAGAGACATGTAAGAAGAGTAATGGAAAGAAAAAACTAACTCTCAATAAAAGCAGCTATTCTGTAATTTTGTGAGTTATACAGAACAGTAAATTATTCACATCTTGCATCAGCTGATAGTTCTACAGAAAGCAGATAGCTACATTTTCCAAGAACAGTTCTTATGTAACTAAGACTTTATGATGCTCTAGCTTATATCAGAAATATACCCATAGGACTTACATAGATAATTTTCTGTTCTGTGGTTTTGGGAGAGTGAAGAAAAATTATTGCCTTCTTTTTGGTCTTTGATATGTAGACCAATATCTCATCAAATAACATGCAGATACAGTCTCTAGGATAGCTGAGGTTCCACTCCTTAGCAATAATTCATCTAATGTTCAAATCCTTAAGATTCTGTAAAGACTATCTTTCTAAAGATGATTTCTTTTACTTCAAATGAGATACACCACCAAATACACTTACTTTATTTGTGGAGTAAAACTTTGCAATAAGGACATATGTACATTTGAATGTGCATCTTTGAACTACTGTTCTGACTACATTTAAGGTGCATAAGTAATTGTGTTAAGAAAAAAAGAACAGAACCGATCACTAGTGTTTTGAATCAAAAACTGGAAAAGGCAGTAAGAGCTGTTTCTATTTCTTCCATTAAAATGTGAGTACTTACAAAGCAAAGTAGTAACACTTTGAGGTTAATCATTGAAATAAAAGCAAGTAGGATGTGATTTGGAAAATTCTGAAGTCTAACCAAATAATTGGGATGTAAACCATGTACTAGAGACATGCAAGTCCTTTTTCTCTCCTTTTGACCATTCCTACATGTGAGTAATTTCTCACCTGTTTTTGAATGTAAGCTCCTTCTTGGTTCCTCAGGCCCCTCAATTGGTTGGTCAGCAAGGAAAATGCGTGCCTGGTCCACAGCATTGAGAATGGTTTGCTCTTTATCCTTCAGTTCACGCCTCAGTGCCTTTTGGGAAGGGAAAGAAGAAGGCATTTGTAACTGACATTATGAACAATTCTGTTTTCACTTCTCTGACCAGACCTGTCCAGTGATGAGTAATAGCCAATGTGTTATTCAGACTGCAAGATAAAACACAAATTTTACAAAACAAAACTGGCAAGAAATTTAGACCGAAAGGGCAGTTTTTAGGAAATTGACTTCAAGAAATGAACACAAGAAAGGTGATGATGGTTTAAAAAAAAAAAAACAAAAAACCTACAGAAATGGAAAATACTCCATTCTGAAAAAAAAATTTAATGGGTTTACTGCTTTTAACAGAATTGCTAATATATACTAGGTTACTAAAACAGACTCTACTTTTTTGATATCTGGAATAAAAGCAAATGGTTGAATTTTCAGAAAAACATTTTATAAAGTACTAAAAAGAATTTCAAAAATAGTTTACGTTCCTTAGAAAACGAAACCCCTTATTTCTGTCTCCTACTCCTGTTGCTGACAGAGTTTGTTCAGGTCCCATTACAGCCAGAGGAAAGCAGATAGCCAGTGTTGACAACATTATTTAAGAAAATGAGTGTTTCTACTACAGAAAAATGTGAAAAATAGCTGCCATAGAAGTCTCAAAAATGTTATAAATTTCATTATTAAGTCTCTTGATGCCATAATAAAAAAAAAAACTCCTGCCTCTTGACTTTACCTTAGCAGGAGGCAAGATGTTATTCTCCCCACTTCATTCCTTCATCTTCCTCATCTTCCCAAATACTTTGATTCTTCATCTCCAAATGAAAATAATTAAATAACCCCAACAAAAACTAATCACTGAAAACACACTAATTTCCATTACGTTTAGCAATTGCATTATACAGTCCAACCTTTAGTAACCATTAACTATGGTTACTTACATAAAAAAACTTACAGACAACTTACACAAAAACCCCTTCAGAACAGTGTTATCTCTACATGCTTTTATATAACAATAATTTCTTTGTAGAATTCAATATATACTACATGTAATAAAAACCAAAAGTTGCCATTCAAAAATCATATTCTACGTATTTTTTAAAAAACATAACTAATGAAACTGAAGTACTGTAAAAAACAACATTCCTGAAGAATCCCTTCAAATCATCAAAGAATGTATCAATATTTTAGCTTCACATTACCCACACTAGAACAAGATGCCTCAAAGTCATCCATATTTTAAAAATCATTAAAACATTTTCTATGTAGAAATTTGTTTCAGTAAAGCAGGAAGACAGTAAGTGAACCTGTGGGGATGTATCTGTAATATACAATCTTAACTGAATTTCACAGACTGTCAGAAACAGAGGGGCTATTACTTCACTGTGAAGTAGGAAATCTTTCTAGAATTACTTTTCTCTCCTCCCTGCAATTTTCCAAATATTTCCAAAACATACAAGAAAAAGGAGGCTAGGTCAGATTTTGGGCCTCTTAGGAAATTTCATGCACTTAGAAATAATCTAGAGATGGATATCTTTTGCTTTCTCTCCTGCTTATCTTCACAGAGAGTGTTTCATCAATTTCTACTGATCACCCTCAATAAAACTTCAATCAAGTCTGACCTAAGAGACCTTGGATTTAATTCTCCACCATCCTTGCCACTGAAGCTCTTCAAACTGATGTTGACAACACAAAGATTTTAAGACTTTGGCCCACACAGCTCATCAACTATAAGTCATCCATGGCAATCCTTGTTAATATTCTTGCAAGAACTCTCTTAGTGTTAAAGAAAACATGCACTGAAATGGTAATGCTAAAATAATTTAGTAGGAAAGAAGAGTACCCTGACCACACCACAGACTTATTAGACTATGGTTTATACATTTTTTTCTTCCTATGCCACAAATGAGACAGCTACTCAGACTTGCATAACTTTACTCCTTGTTTCTTAGCAATACTTAATGTATTTCCCTCTCTCTTACTTCCAGTAAACAAGAACAGCAATGAGAGTACACAATGGAAGAATAATCAAATATATCAATAATATTCTCCTTAATTCTAGTCAAACCTCTCTGCAACAGAACAAAAAAAGCAACTCACTTATAAACCTAATTTTGAGCTCAACTATCATCTGTCTTGACTGGAGAAAATAAAGATTTCATTAGAAAAATTACAACTACAAGGACACTACAGAGTAAAAGTAAGACCTAAGAAGCCCAGCAGGGAACAAAAACCCCCTGCAATACTGAATTTGATTACTGTATCGAAGATTTTTATGTAACAAGAAGTGCCATCATGTATTTTGGTGTTTTCTTTAGTTTTGCAAAAGACACCTCCCCAACAGCTGCTCAGAAGGGATGTACCCCTTGAAGCAGAGAAGGATGCTACTTCATTCCCCCTTTGTCATTAAGAACTAAAATAGTTAAAGCATTTGTACAGCTTTGAGGGTAGCAACACCTTTTCATAGAACAAGAATACCTCCCCTGTAGCTAGTTATACTTTTCAGGGATAAAATTGGGAGAAAAAATTATAATTGAGTTTTGGTATAGATTAAATAAATTAAAGTATGGGAAAAGACTGAACAGCCACCTCAAAACTTGTCACTGAAACAGTGCACTGATAAGGTAAATACATGAATGTAAATATCTTTTGAGTCCTGTTGAGCATGCAGATGTGAAGACAAAATGAAAAAGTGAACACTGACCAGAGAAATAAAACTTTTATTTTCCCTACATTATGCTTTTTGTTATTTATAAAAGTACAATAATATTTTAAAGCCATATTGGTCATACAAAAAGGTCTGTATGGAACTTTGGCAATAGTTATACCACTGTATTACATAAAACAATTCCAAATGGTAAAATTACTCTATACTTGAAGTAATGGTTTAAAATGAAAGCTTCACACCCCTCAGTAATCTGACAGTTGACAGAATATTAAATCCAATGTCTACGATTCACACAGTTTTGCTGCATTTGGAAATTCATTCTTATTTCCTACATAAACCAGGACATGGATTTTTAAAGTGTCCTGGAGAAACCATTCAGATATTTTTGATTCTTATAGAAGAAACAAAAAAAAAAACCCCTGGAAAGCTAAAATCTAGTGTGCTGATGCAGTGTCAGCACAAACTGTTTTCAGAGCTGACCTTAAACAATACTAGTCAAGAATAATTTGGAAAGTCTTCCTTTTAAAGCTGAAAGAATTCTTCCACTGGCAAATAGGTAAGGGCTCACAAAACCATACTCTTGAAATGTCTTATGTAGCAACACACAAACCAACAACTACCATGAGCATTGCAGCATCCATTTTGCAGGTATGAGGGATGTTCTTCAAGTTAGTCAACCGTGGCAGAGTAACCCAGGATCCCACTAAAACAGTCCTCCTCTCAGAGAAGAGAATATAAGCATTGGCTCCATGATTTACAACCATTAACTAATTATTTACTCTTCATTTTGATTTGTTCCTCTATTAGTAACATTATAACTGTGGAAATTGCATACCATTTGTTCTGTTACACCATGATAATTGAACCCATTTGCCCTCTCTTCATTAGAGATGCTCATGATTTCTAACATAAAACCCAACTCTTCTTACAAACTAAGATTTTTAAAGGAATTTGCCTTAACCCAGGCATTACAAAGTTGTTGTTGGAAATGCTTTGCAGCTGACATCTTTTTAATTCTTGAAAAATTAGAAAGCTACAAAACCTTTGCTATTCATGACTGTTCAGTGTATCCTGTAAGCACCTACTTCCTTCAGCTGCACCTTAAAATTATTTTCTTGGGAATAGTAAGCAGACTTCTGAAATTACGCACTACTAATTTACAGTCTCTTTTTCTCTTTTCAGTTGTACAGACTTATAAAGAATAACTCAAGGAACAGAGCAGCTTAATAGTTCCAACAGATGAAGGCAAAGCTAATTTCAAAGAAAACACATCGGATGTTTCTTAAAACCAGAACACATTTAAATCAGGTCTCATTATGCACTCTTTCAAGGAAGTAAAAATGCACGTTATTGTAACTCCTATCAGTTTAGTACACTGTAGCTTATGTGCCAATCAGCAGCTCCTGTAGCATTTAATTACTTATTCATCTCTATTCTGCACCCAGTGCTTGAAAAACTCCTGTTACTTTTATACACTAAAATGAAATGAAAAAAAAAAAAACAACTGTGGCATATAATAGGATGGGGAGAATAAGTAGGATGATTGAGGAAACTCAAAGAATGAAATGAGGAATTGTTTATAGAGATCACACAGAGATAAAGGTTGTGACAGTCTCTGCCAGCTGTCTGCATCACTAAAGAATGAACTAGAAAGAAAACAAGCATAGCATGTTTAAAAGATGTTCCTTCATGTCAGACAATATTTAATATAACATGTACACATACAATTTCAAAAGTGCTTTGGTCTCTGGACAAATCTCTGTGTAAAAGTAGGTTTTATAATATATTCATATTTAGAAAACATTCAAAAAAAGAATAATATTTGAGATGGTGCAGCTCACCATGCATTTAGTTTTTACTACTCTGTTCTTAATCTGTGTGGTAAGAGAAATAATGAAGGAGAAAAATGGTGCCTAATATACAACCATTAACATCTGGAGATACAAAGACATGCAGCACATTGGACTTCAAAGAGGAGAGCAAATCCTACCTGTTCTGATAAATCAGTAATAAACAGTGACCAACACCAGAATAGGGAAAGAAAGGCAAATATCAGAGGCAGGGGAGAGGGGTGGAAGAGGAAGCTGTTTGCCTCCATAATAAATATATATTAAGTATTTCAGATTTTTTTTTAAATAGAAGAATCTAAAAAGACATCTCAAAAAGGAACAAAGAGAAGTGAGTGTCAAAGTCTGCATTTTTCCAAATTGTCTCTCAGTTTGCCATTTTAACACTTGCTGTCTCTATTGCTGTAGTGGCAATACTGAGTGTGCAAATAGGGCAGCAACCTCAAGGCTTCAACCTGAGTGTAGACCTGGAATTCACATCTATAGCAAATTCCTCTTTTTTGCCTGAATGGCAAACTGACAGGCTTATAAAAGCACAGATGTGGGCAAAAGAGACTGAGACTATGCATGCTGGTGATCTTCTGCCAGAGGCAAATAAATGTTAGCTTACTTAAGACTTTCCCTTTGATTTATCAAAATAGATGCCTCAAGCCAGAAATAGGTGTACTTCTTCACTAAGACTTATTTGTCCCTCGATAATTTCCCTTCCCACTCTGCATGAGTGCATGTGCTCACGGCTACTCACCAAAAATATCACCCACCTCCACACATGCATTAATAGACATTCATTACATAAAATAAGCATCTCTAACTATCTCTCAACAAAGTGCTTTGCAGTAGTACAGCCAAAGTCTATAGACTTACAGACACAAAATATGAAGCCGTTACTAACAATTTAAAAACCAATAAACGGACAATCTCAAACTGCATCTGTATATTTCTGTAACACACTTTAATTAACAAAGGGTAAATGACTTCCTTCTGAACTTGTTACAGTAGTTCAAAACCAGTAAGGCTATTTTCTTCATTTCAGTCTAACAGAATTTTAAATCAGAAAAAGGTGTTTTGAAGCCTGTTTGGAAAATTCTCTCAATAACCTCTCAGAGACTTTGAAAGACCTCTGTTGTGCACTAGAAAAGAAGCCAATATTACAGCACAAAGGCAGAAGTAAGCTTAATTGTCACACACATTGCATCAAAAAAGACATTAAAAAGCTATTCTTGAATAAAGTGTATAGAGATACACTTTTTCTTTAAAATTAAACTTTTTTTTTTTTCCATACAGTTAACAATTTTCTAAGAAAGAACCTGTTTAGTCTTTTCCAAAGAAAGAATTTGCTGCAAGTCCTGCATTCCCTAGAGATGCTACAGGATCTAAAACCAACTAGGGTTGAAGGGAGACACTGCTTAATTGAGCAAAGGTTACAAAAAATGAGGCATAATGATGTTCATTAATACATCTTCCAGCACCAATAATCTTACGTAACTTGATTTTGTGTTTCCTAGCCCACTGAAATGAGACTTTATTTGTGTTTCTAGGTCAATGATAACTAAGACTTTGTTGCCTTGAGAAGTTTGGAAGCTCAACAGACCATAGTCTTAGGCACTAAAAAAGATGGAACGCCTGAAGGCTTTTCTTTTCTAATTTTTAAAATTTATTTATTTATTCTTTTCTTTTTTTTTTTTTTTCAAATACGACTTGGAACTATGTTGGGGGGAAAGAATCCCACACCGTGCATTCTTGAGATGATGCCAAAGGCACTACCTTCAAAAAGCTTTTTTAAAAAGATATGATTATTTTTCTTTACAAAAAAGTAATGCGAAAAGACAGAGATCTCAGTGAGTTAACACAAATTCTCTAATGAATTAATTACTGAAATCCACACAATTATAGTCATTCTGGTCAGTGGAACCCTGTTAGGATGGGTTTGGTACACACTTAGTGTGCATAT
Organism: Scytalopus superciliaris; assembly: GCA_013400415.1. NCBI lineage: Eukaryota > Metazoa > Chordata > Aves > Passeriformes > Rhinocryptidae > Scytalopus > Scytalopus superciliaris. The sequence continues at coordinate 1,565,614 of VXBX01009446.1, forward strand.
CCACTATACTTGCCTTGTTGCTTATTGGGTCTTTTCCCTTCTTCAACAAAGTTGGTTTTTTATATTCAACCCTTATTTCACATTTCACTGTACCACGAGTACTACAAAAGTATCACATAAACAAACTAGAAGAAAATCTGCTAAAATATGCTTATTTTGCTCATCCAACAAATTTCTAATCTAAGCGAGCATATTTTGGTTTAAATCCATTGTATTATGACAGCTAAAAAAGGCCATGTGAATCATTAAATTTGATGGCTTGAATAAAACTACACAAAAGCAGTAGATTAAAACAGGCTTGTTTGGCATTGTTATGCATGGGGAAAAAAGTTATGTTTTTTAAGGAGCTTTTAGAAAAAAGATACCTGTTTCACATACCTAATGAGGATTTAATATAGGTATTCATAGAGACTGTACCCCAGAGATAGCAAAAATGCCTGAATTAAAGTGTATAGTCTAACAGAGGAAAGAGAGGGAAGCTGTTGCAGCTTTTCACTTTTCGGGTGATGGAAAAGAAGTATTTACTTTTACACAACAGCAGTAATCACCCTGCTGGCAGTGGAACCAATTTTCAAATGCCAAACTGCCAGTAAAAACACATTCAGTTTTACATCAAAAGGACTACAGTGTGCTTTTGGTGAAGGAAAATTAATCCCACCAGACTTCACTATGGAAACATGACAGTTAGCCGATGTCAACAACCGTGAAGACTTGACCTTTATTTTCTTACTCTTTTTTTTAATTACTGAGGAAAGTCATGACTAGGTTTCCAGGGCCAAAAGCAAAATGGGCATGCAACTTCCAGCTAGCATTTTTTCTGGAAAAAAAATATTCCTATGAAGACAGACTGAGAGATTTGGTTTGTTCATCCTGGAGAAGAGATGGCTCCAAGGAGACGTTACAGAAGCCTTCCAGTACCTAAAAACGGCCAACAAGAAATCACCTTCTTTGACCTGTTGGTCACATTTCTACACCCTTTTGACAAAATGAATTGTCAGTGATTATTAAGACAATTCTCCATCCTTTAAAGTATAAGGAATTAGAATAAACTCCACTATCTGTGCAACTCTGGGGAAAACACAGCACAGATTTTCATGAAGAACCTATGTAAATTTTTGAAGACACAGTCTCTCAGGATTCTGTAAACAAATAGTATCACCGCAGGCATTGTCATACATGTCTGATCAACAGAAGGTGCAAAGAGAATTAACCCTCTCTACTTGTTCCTTTTTTATTCTGCCTGTCCCCAAACACTGGTACTAGTTCCTGTCAGAAACAGGACAACTGTCAGCAAAGACACAATGCCATTTTAAATTGTCTGCCAAAAAACCACCCCTGAACAACCCCATAGGAAGAACATCACTCTAGAATGCCAGCTAAAACATTGCAGTGAGTCTATTTCAAAGGCACTTAAAGAGATTATACCTTCTAAAAAGCAACCTTCAAGATAAGGCAATATATCAACAAAGTAAGGATTCTTTCATTTCAGAGGAAACTGTTTTGTAGAGCCGTCTGCAGAACAGAAGTTACATTTCTTGCACAGTCTTCAGCAAAGTTGTACCTCTGCTGAAGGAGCAAAGAAAATATTGAGTCCTCAACGCTAACTCTAATTAGCTTCAAACTGTGTAACCGTGCACTGCATAGTGTATAACAGGATAGCTTTGGATAAGTTTTACTACTCAGTCACATAAAACAAAACAAATGAGGTTATGGTAGAAACACTGTCAGAGTGCCAAATTCATATCTTCTCATTATGGGTAACAACTGGTAAAACTTCTGCTTTTTCTGTCAGAAAATATGGGAAAATGGGAGGGATAAAGAATGGGGAAAAAAAAAAAAGGCATTATTCTTCTTCCGCATCCTAAACATGCAATGCCTCCAGACTGACACAAGAAAAACAAAACATCTGCTACATATTAAATGGGTTATTATTTAATTGAGCAAGAGCCCTCAAATATCCTATTTCCCTGCACCACTTAACAGTTACCATCCACCTCTTCAACATAAGAGACACATTCCTGTGTCTTTGCCTGTTGGCAACAGACTGCCTTGGGTTTGCTTAGCCTGTATGATTACTGACCAGTGATGAAGTGTCAGCATTAACAGGTCATTAGATTCTTGCTTCAAAGATGATCCCATCATTAACAAGTTGGGTGCTAAATTTTTGTAGTAGGAGTAGTTAAACTCTTGCAGGAGTAGTTAAACTCAGATCAGCTTTTGCTCTTTTTGTGTGATTAAAATTTCCTCTGCATTTCTTAAAAAAAGAGATCAATGGGACAAGTCATGTTTGCTATCATAAACTAATTCACTATTAAATGATACCTACCATATTAATGCAGAGTTCCTGAGAAAGATTTTTAGTAATTGCAGTTCAAACTGTAGACTCTCAAGAGCAACTTTGCGTTGTGCAGCACTATGAATATTCATTCAATATATAAAGACAGGAGGCACTTTGTGAGGATGCCCGTGTCTCACACAAGGGAGGTTTCCTGTACACCATTCTCAGGGCAAGAGTACATCAGCGTCCTTGCCAATGAATTGTGATCACCAAAACAAAAATGAGTTGTACTACATGACATCACCTATGAATTATAAGTAATCAGAAAAGTGAGATCACTGCAAGAAATCTCAGAGAAGCACCTCCTGTATGACAATTGCATACAGGGAAGAATATTCCCCTATGCAGAAGGAAGCACAGTCACCAGAGCCCAGCTGAATGCTAGAGACCAGCTGCAATTTGAGACTAACTCTAATACTCCTGTTTTGGCTTTTCGGTTTGGTTGTGTATACATACATGCATATGTGATCTAGGACTGCTACTGGAAATCCTTTTAGAAACAGAAACCTGGTCAAAGTTAATTACTCCGTTTTCTTAGGAGGAGTCACTGTGGTCTCTCTTCAGAAGCAAATGGCCTAGACAACTGAGTAAATGCTCAACAGTCAACAAACTGTGCACCTCACCTCAGTTTATTTCTATCTCCCATTTTAGCTCTCCACTTTTCTTCCTCTTCCCATTTTCAAAACTATTTAAACTAACAATGTCTTTGTAAAGCTTTGTCCTAGTTATAGTGGCTGGGACCAGTTTATCACTGTATGGGTGTAACCAAAACTGTGTATTCTACATCCTTTATGTCATTCCTCATGAACTGCTAATAATGGATCATTTGCAGCAGCTGCCAGGGGCTATAAACTGGGTGTTTAAGAACTCTGTGAGATAGGGATGTTTTCCTGTCTTCACAGCAATGATTCAGCTGTGATAACTCCCCTCCGGGGAGTTATTAGCACCTTCACACCCAGCCTGAGGGGTCCTGTATGCTAATAGGCCATCAAGGATTTACAGAGTAAACCATCCATTGTGGAACTCCTCACCCTGGAGGAGGTACTAGGCATTCCCATCTGAACATACATAATCTTCAGGTTTTGGGACTTCTAGTACCATTTGTTGGATACAGAGAAGGACCAGAACTTCAACAGGACTGCTATTGCCACTCTTGACCAGACTGTGACCATCATCCTCATCAACAGGTTTCTTCTTTCCTTTTACTGTGTACACAGGAGGGACCACGTGATGCTCAGCAGAGGGGCTGGCAAGTTCCATTCTGTTTGTGCCCCAGGGTGCTGGGTTATACATCTGGTTTTGTGGGTTAAAACCCATTTTTTCCCCCTGTATCATTGTATTCATTGTAATATTTTTACTAAATTGTAATTCTGACTTGTAATCTTTTAGAGTTGGGTTCATTTCTCCTGCCAGTTTACCTTGAAACCAGCACAAGCTTACACAACATGGTTGGTTACTGTAACAACAGATTATACTGGATCTCTGCTTCTGGTCACTAAAACAAAATTTCCTGTCTCTGGATTGTGTGCTAGTATATGCAACATCTGCTCAGTAGAGCAAGATTACTGTAAAACCACCACTGCAAAAAATAAGCAGTGTTTAAAATAGGAAATACAGTTCTCCAGACAACTCTCCAGGCATTTATGGGAAAGACATTAGGAAGGAATACCCTAAGGGCAGCATGTCTCTTTCCCTCTGGTTAAGTCACCTCCTTCAGCTCATTCTAGCTGCCATCAGAAGTTACAGGAACATGAAAAAACAGAACTTGACACCTATGCCACGTCTGTACAAGGCAATGGCATTTAAGTAAAAAAAAAAAAAAAAAAAAAAAAAAAAAAAGAAAAACCCCAAAAAAAACCAAGGCAAAAAAGGCAATCTTCAAGTGTAATCTTTCACATACTGTGTGGCACAGCAGCAACGCAGCAGATACCACAACACAGTTACAGTGGGTTTGGGTCTTGGTTTCTTTGGTGGGTTGGGAGCACATGTTTGTTTTAAGCAGCAGAGAACTTTCCCTCATCATGAACCACAAAGAAACACGTAACAAACAGACTTCTACAGGAAGTTTTAGCCCCTTGTCAAACAAGGAACACCCACATTTGTCATGACATGCAATAGTCTGTGTTGCTTTATTAGTTCCATTTATGCCTCTGCAAACTAAACTTGCCCAAAACAACAGCCTTGCTAGGGCTTTGCATTTTCAAACAGATGATTCAAAAACATCTCATAGAAACAACAGAAAATCCAGCTGGACCTGTAAATTCAACTAAGGAGATAAGCAGGGGGAAAAGAATAATGTGTCTGCTTTTGGTCATTCCTATCAATAAGAAACTAGGATTAACACAATGCTGGGTATTCAGTATACATGTATTAATAAAAAAATACTGAGTAAACCTGCTTGAAAATTGCCAGCGTTTGTCAAATACTGTTAGATCACCCAGTTACAGAGTCCTAGCCAGCTGAGTTTGTTATTTGATTTTAACAATCTGTTTGGGGTTTTTTCCCAATAGAGAAAAAAAACTGAAATTCAAATAATCCATGGAAAGTTCTGCAAAATATCCATGGACAATAAAGACAAAACTTTGCCTTATTTTCTCCCATTGTAAGTTCTTATAATAGCTGTTCACATAAATCACATTCCTGGATTAAAAATAATTCTATAAGAATGCCTGTTAATTTGGGGGGGGAAAAGTCCTGCTGAAGGACAGTATTGCAAATGTTGTCATTAAACATTTTTTTGGATGGCTACAAAGTGGCTTTCTGCTTATGGGAAAAAAGTAATTTAATAAAACTGACACTAATTTGGGGTCAATTAGTGAAAGATACTAGCACGTAGAATACTTCCATGAAAGCTGGGCTATTAAATTGAACTCAGCTCCACAAATATTTTCCAGTATAAGGTGGACACAACAGAGAGATCACAAGACAGACTTATTACTTATGTTCACTCACTTCATTTCCTTTCTCTGTTTTGTTTCTCCACTACGAGAAGCTCTTTTATTAGCTCTTCAGGCAAAGAATTGAAATATTTTACACACAGTAGAACTAGCATCTATTAAATAGGATTTCTTTTTCTTTAGAATAAGAATTTGAAACCACATAGACTTTCTAATTAAGAAGTAAAAAAGAACCCAAAAGCATACAAACAGATAGGTATTTTTAGTCCTCAATACTTAGGAAAAAGCTCTATGCCATGGAAAAGTTACGTAGTAAAGGTATTGAGAGAAGTAGATGTTGTAAGTAAAATGCTGAAGGTATAAACAATGATACCAAGAACCAACACAGGGAATGTCTTAAAAGAAAAAACTACAGTTGGTTTTAATGACTGGATACCAGAGAATATTTCAATATATATACAGCAATTTCCAAGAAACTGAAATTATCAACTTGAAGCTATTTAAAAAAAATTGAAAACATGCAAGTGTAGCAAGAGATCTATACATTGGTTCCTTCTCCCAGAAACCCTTAATGACAAGTGTACACCAGATTTTAAAAACAGTAAAGTTCATTTATATTGTATTCAGTAATAGAGTGCTCTAGATTCAGTGCTTCTAACTTATAAGAAAAGTCATTGCTTTTTTAGAAGTCTCTTCACATTTGTCTATAAGTATAATCAAAATGTGGTGAGCAAATTTATTCACAATATAGAGATTTTTTTAGACCACACACATTCATCTTAGTACTTAAATTTCTTTTCCAGAAAGAACAGCATTAAACAATGTGATTCACATCTGACCTCTGTTCTTTACTTTTCTCTCCAGCAAGAAAAGTGCCTTTGTTTTACACACCATGGGGTTTTGTTTGTTTATGTACTAGCCACTCCTTCACAGACTTAGTGTTAAAACAGATAACTTCCTTCTCTTCCAGTGTTGCTGCACCCCCAGCACCATAAAAAGCTTAAGCAGGGAAGACACAGGTAACAAAAGGGTTTGAATAGCTGCAGCCAAGCAACCATGCTTACTGGACTAAGAATCTCATGGAAGCCAGAAATGTCAGAAGGCATTATCTGTATGGGCATACAAAAGAACATAAGATCATCAGAAAAATCATCCCAAATGAGGCTGACCTATTGAAAATGAGTAATTTCAACCAAGCATGACTGCTTTGTAGCTTCAGACTCAGCATGTTTCTCTCTGCCCCTGCACATCACCTCCTCTCTGCTCAGCTCTGTCCACTGCACATGATACGCCTTCAAGCATTGCAAATGCAGCATGACAGAGAAAAATGCTGATTGCTTGCACATCACTGGTGTTAGAGAAGCTGCTACACAGTCAGAGCCTACATTACCTACAGTCAGACAACAAGCACCACTGCAGAATGAACTGATCTTTGCAGAATGCTAACACAAAGCTAAGCATAAAACATCAGAAATACAGGATTCAAGGAATCTTTCATTGGGCTCCTTTCTTCAAGAAAGACTTGTCCTATCATAGCACATCACTGGGCTCTATCAGTGCTCACAGAAGGAAAGCTGTAGCAAAGTTTAAGACCTTTATTAAACAAAAGCAGTGTGGCTTTGGCTTGGATATTTGTTATTGAAAATAGTAGTTCATCTTTTAGCTAAATTTCTCAGTGCAGTCCTTTGACATAGACAACTGGATATAAACTAGGTATGCATAACTCTAAAAGCACCTTTTTGGCTAGTTTATATTTGTGTATGTCCAGCACTAATCATCCTGTCACTACAAGTGGGATAGTTTCATTTAAAATACACATAATATTAAGTATGCAAAGTGAGTTAATCAGAAAGTGAAGGGGTTCCAATAGTTTTGCTGCAGTGACAATGGCAGCCTGATCATGTGCTCAGGTACTCTTCATATTTTGAATTACTCATATCAGTCAATTGTAACAGACAAAGATTTGCTCTGTATTTCCTTTACTTCCTCATTATTCAGAGAACAAACCAAACACATTCATAAGACAGAACACGTGAAAATCATTGTATCTTTTCAATTTTGTAGGCTCATCTATTTACTGTCTACCTCATAAACATTAAAGATGGGCTTATTCTAAAGCATTCCTTTCAAAGTTCAGAAAATAAACCAAAAATGTTATGCTGCATTTATGAATGTGGTAGTAAAATGAGGAATGATGAAGTACCAATACCAAACAGGAAGGTTTGGAGGTAAGGAAGGAAAAATATCCCAGTACTCGTCTGAATGTGGGCTCAAGTACTTTCAAGTGCTCCCAGCTTTCTATGACTGGGACTGCACATAACTCGCACACAGGAGTACTGAAATTCAAACTCGCCATGGGAGTACTCCTCCTCCTCAGGCAGAAATGCAGTGGGAAAATTTCCAAGTTTGTGTATGCTGCAAGAATACTACAAGTGCTGTCAGCTAGATCACCTCATAGGCTAATTTCTCTTAGTGAAAATCCCACTTGTTACTAGCATAGGTATCTGTGAAGCCCTGTTGGAAAGACATGATCATCTGTTATGTATGAAAGGCAAAACAGAAATAGCTGTTTTTCAGGAACTCACAGAGAATGGAGAACTAATAAAGACAGACTTATCAAACACTCTTCAGCAAGAGAAAATACAGGATGATGCTATTCCCTCTCCAGCCTGGATTCAGGACCTCTGAGCTTTTTAAAACCTCAGCAGTCTGGAGCTTAACAGATTTGTCTTACCACTAGAAGTCTGTCAGATTTTCAGTTTCCTACACCTCCTACTTCTTCCCTGGTGCATAGAGTTGGTGTGCTGATGGCATGGCTGCTCTGTGACTCTGGAAACAGCCACAGAAGCAAAGCAGAACATGCAGACATTGATCATGCTTCACATTAACTACTGTATAGGACTGTGCTGGGGCTCTGTACAGCTTCCTGAATACCCTGAAGGCCTCATGTGCCAAGTCCAACATTTCCATCTTTCAACTTCATCCACAAGAGCAGTGCCAGGAACAGAAGCTGTTTGTGGGTGCCGGCAAGTCACTCACACACAGAGGAGGGCAAGGAAATGATGCCTGTTGGCCAGAGGGGAAGGAAAGTTTTCAGATATTTGTCTAGGGAAGAAGCTACACTGGAAGTTTCTTAAGTGTAGATTAAGGAGTGTGAAGAGACAACTGTCAAAGCTCTGAGAAGGACCAGAAATTCAACCATGGGAAAATGTGCCAAAATACACGAAGAAATTGATTATACATTTTCCCATCTAGAATTCCATTAGGACAAAAATTATGTTTTTTCATGAAACCAGCCTGGGGGCCCAAACACCAGTTTAAAATCACTTATCAAGTATATTATAAGCATATTCATTATTCCAAGAGCAGAGGTGTATAGTGATAAAAAACCCCATATGGACAACTATTCTTGGCTTTTTGTTTTTCTCCCTCTTTCAGATTTTATTAAATTTGTAAATACAGTCTTGTGTTTACAAACAACAAATGCACAACTTCAACACATTCCAGTTTGTGGCACTCAAGTAAGACACTGGGGGGGAGAGGGGGGACTAAAACCAAGTCCTGCATGTTTTTGCAATTTCCCCTCTAGCTACCTATACAGGACTCAGTGTAGCCTCCTTTAGCTTCCTTTTTCTTCCAGCAGCCCAAAAGAGCATCACTGGGCTTTACAATGGGAAAGAAAAAAGCAAAACTGAAATAGTATTTTCTGTCAACTTCACATGAGTAGATTAGCTCCAGGCACTTTTGACAAGTATCCAAACAGTGCTTCTGTCAGCTGCATTTGTTGTCTCAGCCTTGAAATCATTAGCACTTTTGGAGCTTGGTTCTCTGTCAAAAGCATAACAGTCTTAAATTTCAAATTTTTGAAATACAATTCTCCCATCCTTATGATGAATATACTTCTCTGTGTTTTTAATTAGCAAAATATGTAGACTTCTACATGTTAAAAGTACTGTTAAATAAGAATCAACAGATCTATGCAAGAAAGCCAAGCACGGCCTGTTTTAATGACTCAAGCCTAGAAAGTTTTTAAATTTTCACAATCCTCACTAAGCATCTAGCTCTAGAAAAAGCCTAATAAATTCAGAAAATCCTGCTTCTCAAATACAATATTTAGGTTACAATTATACAATTAGTGTAATAACTTTCACTCCCAGTTTAGAGGGTTCTGAGTTGCTACTGCAGCAGGGAGGAGGGCAGAGTGGGAGGTTAATCGGAGTCTACTTTTTAGTCAAAGCCTGGGGCCTTGTTTCTGCATCAGGGCCTGAGGCTCCCAAAAGCATTCCTACCCAGAGTGATGGCAGATTCTAAACACAGTGCTGATGTCAGCATGAAGTATTGCTCAGTGTGCCTCAGCTTCAAAACCTGAGATAGAAAATCACATGCACAGGGTAAAGTTGTCAGACATTGATAATTATAGAAAAATTACACCCTCCCCTGTATTTATTTGATGATACAAATACTTTCACAATCAGTCTTTCCTCTTCTTTCATAGCATCAAGATGTTATAAATTTAGGTTTTTGTTCAATTGGAGAACTTCTTCCCCGGTTTGAATCTGATGCCTTCAAAGTAGTGAATGCCTACGCAAACATCTAGCCTACCTCCTCTGAGGTAGAGTCATCACTCAAAAAGAAGATGGAACCACAAAACAGAAAATGTACAAATAGCTGTTACTTGAAAAATAAAAAGAAAAAAAGAAAGACTTCTTATCATGTTGATTCCAAGGTGAATGGATATAGATTGCATTAAATGCAGAGCAAGGGGAAGAAAAATTTTAGATGACCTGCACTAATATTTAATTGAAAAAGTGATGTATTTGTTCCAGTAGTTTCTTTAAAACTCTCATTTACTATTCCCTCTTCTATTACTGCTAATATTAAATTCTCGCTGACCTGTTTCACTGACTTAATGAAAAATATACTAATAAAAGTAATAATTGGATTCAAACATTGAAATCTCTGTTGATACTGAAAATTTTAATTCACACTCAAGTAAATCACACAGCTATAACAGTATGCATTTTTAAATGATTGTTTATAAAATGATAAGCACAGTCCTTTCATTAATCAAGATATTTTACTTTATATTTTAAAAATTCTTCAAGCATAGAAGTTACAAACCAGCTGCTTCAAGGGAGAGGAATTCTTCTGTTTTTGTTTTTTTTTTAATCTATTCTATTACTTGTATTAGGACTTTTAGACTAAAAATTACTTAGTAATGTAGATAGAAAGTATAAAATTCACTTCTAACAAAAATGAATATAAATGTATCAAAAATTTATTTAATGATTTATGGCTTTGATTTACTCTTTCTAAAGCTTATAAGTATTGTCTGCAAAAACAAAATTGCTGACATCAATATGAAACTGACTGGGAAATATCACTGGTATTTCATTACACCATCAAATATCGACATAAATATTTTTTCTTTCCACTTACACATTCATTTAACAAGAAAGGTCTAAAACATTAAAATCGTACCATAAAATACATAAATTAGTATTAATAGCAGCTATTAAGTTATTTAAGAAGATGTTTGAAATGTTCTCTCTCTACTGCCTATGCCTGCTCGTTTAAGTATCAGCCCGCAGTGGCCAGAAGCTCAGCAGAACTATGCAGCCTCCCATATGCCCCCAAAATCTGTTCTACAGAGAAATGGGGTATAAGGATGACCAACAGCAGCCACATAACACTAGTACAATTACCTATCAGTAACAGTACGTCACCTCTGACTACCAAAAACCAGAGTTAAGGCTTATCTTCATTCACTGCAGCACCAGAAGAGGTTGCCACGTCACAAAAGTTACTGTACACATGGTCTCTTATTTTGGCAAAGCAGCTTACAAAGTCTCAACATCCAGTTAATATAAAGTGCTTGCAATCACTTTAGAACACAGTAGCTTCACTACTAGCCCTGACATTACATTATCATTGAACAACAAGACAGAAAGGACCCTCGAGAAAACTTTGATTTTGTACAGGATGCTTTTAAAGTGTCCTCACACATTACAGAGGACTACATTATAAGATGACCAACCAAGCATGTAAAATAGCTTCTTAGTAATAAATGGGTGATTGTGAGGACAAAACTGCACTCCTTCCAGAAAAAGGTGCCAAAAGAACTACCTAAAAAGCAAGACACAAATCTTAAAAAAAACCAACCCCACAAGCAACAACCACCTCACCAAGCAAATATTTTCTATCTAAACTACACCATGCTCAGTAGAATTCAGTAAACTATTGAGTGAAACAAAGTAATATCAGTAACTCTGAGGAATGACTGCAGACAATGCAGACCCATCAGGCACAGCACTTCACAGAGGAATTATACTCGTACCTTACTATTGAAGCTCAGGGTACCCTGAGTCTTCTGATGTAGACAATTGCTGATGATATTTTAAGTGACACAAGGAAAGGAGTCATGTTACTGACCTCACAAAATGAATATTCAGGTTCCAAATCTGATTAAAAGGAAAAAGAATAATCTTTTCCCCACAACAACTAACAGGTCTGGATCAATCTGGAAGTGGTATGTAAGGACCTCTAGCAGCTGAAAGTGTAGGAGTGGGAATCCTAGACCTGGTATAAATCCCTTCTGAAGAGTAATGCTGAATTCACATTGAAGTGAACGCAAGTCAGCACAAACATAACCTCCAGCAGTTTTCCTAAAAAGAATGCTCCAAATCTTTAAGCATCATTTTTTGTTTAGACCCCCTTTGGCATATTAAGTTGAAAGACCAGAACTTCAGAAAAGAAAACGGCTTCTAGTAACATTTCAAGCAGTTTCCCTGCCCCTCAGATTAACCACCCTGCAGGAGAGAAACTCACTGAAACTCAGGCCGGAAGACACAAATGGATGGTAACTGTCTGTGAACATCTAATAGCTAAAGTTAAGAGTCCTTGTAAAGAAAAAAACATAACAAAATATCCCCTGCAAGAATACCTTGCTGATTAAACCAATACCTCCCCTTGCATTCCAAAAATGCAACAGAACAGAAAGGGGAAAACTAACAAGAAGTATAAGAAAAAGCAGAATCCCATCCCGTCCCCTATTTTGTACATATGTTTAGAAGCCTAGCCTTTAATCTCTAGAATCTGCATGAAAACAGAAGTGGGTGGCTGCCATGGAAACACAATTTTTCCATTTTATGATTTTCTGATGTTTCTAGGGTGGATTACTGACTATAATACTATGGGATTGAGGATCCAACAGTTCAGGAGTTAATGGGAATATTTTTTTCCCTAAGAAGTCTGCCTGCAGCAGCAAGAACCAGGATCTAGATTAAGATGTTCTTAACAGAAAATAAAACAGATTCCTCACCAGTCCCCATCTGCAAATGCAGACAGTTTTAGAATGATTTTATAGTTGCAACAACCTCTCTCTTTGCGTATATTTAAAAATATGGAGTGCATCATAAACTAACGCTCCTGCTCAGTTTCTCCAGAACAGTGACGCACAGGGGACTCTGATTATTGAGAATACACGATGAAAGAAAATAAAACTCTCCAGCACTTGCATAAAATTCATATGGAAAAGTGTCAGTTATATAAAGAGGTTCTTAAGATTTTTCAGCAATCCCTGCAAGCTCCATTCCACACCTTGAACGACAAGTAAACAGCTTTGCTAAACAGAGCATGTTTCTTCTTAGTAGTCCTATTTACCAAAAGAGATAACAGAGAAATCAAGAAGAGCGGAGAATCTTCTATGATTATACAGAAAGAATCTTAAACCGGTGTCAAAATGCAAAAGGTATGAGCAGGATAAGTGGTCTTCAGCTCCACCTAATACAGGCTATGAAAGTTCCTGGAAAAAATATGACCAAGGACACTGTATTATTGTGATTCTCTAGTAGTACTCTCCAGTTGGAAAAACATATTCACTGCTGCTGTGACAGTGGTTTTTTTCCTGGCTCTCTGCCTTTGGAAAAACAGACCTCAGCAAAAAAATATTTGCATTCAGAGAAACATCCTGTCTCATTTATTGTACCAGTCCATTTCTGTGATCCAGCATGGGAGCTCACCTGTGGATGTATTGTCCTTAGGTTTCAAGTGGAACCCAGCAATTTTGATGCAATTGAAACACTACTACCTGATCTTAAAAAGAAAACATAGACAAATTGAAATCCCTGAACACTTTTCTGGGAAGTTCCAGCCTAGGAAAAAAGGTCTTGGGTGTTTCACTGACAGGTACGTCCCTGAAATGATTTGCTTAGTATGCAGCTGCAACCAAAAAGAAAAAGCCAAAAAAATATTGAGCATCATCAGAAAGGACAAGACAAAAGGCCACTGTTTTACTGCAGTCTGAAACATTGACACAACTTCATCCTAACTATTCCATGCAGTAGCAGTCACTGCACCTCCATAATGATATAGTGGAGTCAAAAGAACACAGCAAGATGAACACAGGTAGCTAAGGGAATACAGCAGCTGCCTTGTGGGTGGAGATTAAAAATGGATAACTAATACACTTGTGCTCCATCACCTTCACTGACTGTGCTCATGGTCCACCCTCAAAGGTCAGGCCACAGCCAGTCATGGTCTTGGCAGCTGAAGACACAGGACTGAAAACAGATGTCTGGTACATTCCAGTGCATCAAGATATTACAAGATTTCATTAGTAGTAGATGGGCTACTACGAATAATGATGGAAGAAGAGTGGTCTTTTGGGATGTGAAACAAGATGCACTGGACTCATCACAGCCTTTTAAGGACAGAGAGAAAGGCTGATTGCTGTGCTATTTCTGCAGTGTAAGTCTGATTTCTGTCACATACATTTTCCTCCACAGCAATGCTACAATGTCCTCCTAGGTATTTGAGGATATCTAAAAGCCTTCAGTAAAAACAGACTTTATTCAAAGGTTTGAAAAAGACCCAGTGAGGTCCTAAAAATTTATATAGGAGTCTTTGATTAAAATTAATGAGACACCGGTTCCTCAGAAAAGAGCAACAGGAGCTCTATATATCAAAACAATTGGATTAAAAAGGCAACCCCACAGAAATACTTTATTTATTGTATTGAAGAACTGTTTATGAATTGTTTTATCCACAGTAAGACAATCTGCTTTACTGTGCTGTGGTGACAGAATAATTTGTTCTTTCATTATCCAGGTTATTTATTATTTTAAGTACTGATCTGTTGCAATTTTCCTGACTTATCACAAGACAACTGCACTTCTGGGAACAAGATGAAATACAGGCAGAAGAAACATTTTTTCTGTCACAGTTAAAAATACATTGCACTGGCATCCTAATTTAACACTTCATTCTTTGTGCATGCTCTTGTTTACACATCATTCTTTTGGAGAAAAAGCTCAGGAAAGCAGTGACACACACCTGAATCATTCATGTAACACACAAATCAATTTGAGTAAATCCTTAGCAAGTAATGGATTTAAGTCAGACAGTCCGCTTGAGAACTCTCATTTAACTTCAGGCATTAACTACACTCCTCCTTTCCTGTAACAAAATATTCTCACCCACAATTTCCACCTCTTCCTCCTAAATACACCTCAAAGAGTCTCAGTTAAAGCTTAATGAGTTGTCCTTGTACAGTACAAATTTTTGGTACAATCCTTTTTTTTTTTTTTTTTTTTTAAACAATAATTAACATTCATGACTCTCAAATATGCAAAGCACTTAAAACTTCAAGAGTCCTTAGAAAACTCTTATCCATTACAAGTTTACTTAAGGAGCTCTCAACCCTTCAGTAATGCTGATTGGCTATTGGGAAGGCTATTGCCCCTCTTGATAGGGCATGCCGATTTTGAAACCACACGCTTACTTCAAAGAGCCACTTCACCACAGCATGGTACCTATTGCTCAAGCTCTTGCTTCAATCACACCCTTGTCAGTCAGACCAAGTTGCAGCTTTTCCTCTAAGCAAGAGGATGTATTGATCTCCTGACTCCAGCCATAGACAGTTTAATTCTCCTTTCTCACCCCCTCACAGCTCACGTCTCAGTCAAAATTAGTATGCCAGGAACACGGCTGACCACCTCTAAGCAGCACAGATTTCATGCATGCTTCGTGTCTTATGTGATGAGTAACAAATTAATAAAGCCCTTTCTAGACTATAATTGAGAGCATAGACTAGAGCAGCACCAATTCTTAGATTTAATAATTTCTAACACAAAAGCAGATTTTAATACAGAAAATATCCAAGAAAAACAAATCTAGAATAACTAAGTAGGAATTAATTTAAGAATAAGTGCATTGCCCAGAGACAGACAGGCAAACCGAAAGAGCACAGAAAAGTTAGGCCTAGAAAAATGTTTTTTTCCTCACAGACTTTTCCTGCTGGTAAAGAGAACAATGGAATTACAGACACCCTAAAGAGATAACAAGTAGAAAGCAGTATTGTTGGCTATGCTAACACTTCTGATAAAGTGACAATAGTTAAACCAGAAAGAAATACTTGGAACTTTCACAATTTGATTATGTTAGCAAACCAAGTCTGAAATACGGAA
This sequence comes from Scytalopus superciliaris, assembly GCA_013400415.1. Taxonomy (NCBI): domain Eukaryota; kingdom Metazoa; phylum Chordata; class Aves; order Passeriformes; family Rhinocryptidae; genus Scytalopus; species Scytalopus superciliaris. The sequence goes on from VXBX01009446.1 coordinate 1,581,315, forward strand.
TACATAGGCAGCAACCCCAAAAGTTTGAAGAGTATCTGAAATATTAATGACCTATCCATAGACATAAAATTACCAATCAAACATTCACAGGTCCTTGGACAATTCATTCTGAGCTCAAACGAAGCTAAGTTAAGCATCTCTTTGATCCAAGATGCATGCATTATTTAGCATTAGCTAGACATTTGTTCATTTATGCAGACACATGCCAAGTGGATTTATGTGAGAGAGTACCCATTTCTGCTTAATTTGAAATACCCTGGTTCTCTCTCTGAAAGCTAAACCACAGTGATTTATATCATTTAGGTAGTCTTTGTATTTTAGCAAAAGTACACTTGCAAAAAGCTACAGTCAGGAACTCTTTCAGTGGAAGAGATATTAAAGCTCTCAGTGCCTCTCCAAAGAACAGGTGTGACTACCTATTTCCATATGTACAAAACCAGCCTGATGATTTTTCATTGTATTTTTGTGGCTTTTCTCTTCTGGCATACTAAAATATGCATATAAGGGGGGTCTTTTAGGGGGTTAAGGGGAGTGGGCAAGGCATGGTGTTTTTGTTTTGCTGGTTTTGGTGAGTTAGTGTTTGTTGTTTTTTCTTTTCCTGGTTTATGCAGTTCAGCAAAATTTGCATCACACACTTTAAAATAGTAAGCAAATACAAGGAAGACTGGTAAAGAAAGGAATAAAAGGGAAATATGAGCTGCTAAAGACTAGCAACAGTGACAAACTGAAATTATGGGGAAAAAAACTAGCAATAAACTCTGAAAAGATAGCTGCCTTCAGTTTCTTTTCCCTATAAACCATTCCCTATGTCCCACACTTTTGGAGTGTGAATGTAGACTAAACTATAGCTACACTCCATACGAATGATTTTTCAACTCAGGAACTTTTAACCTTCCTCTCAGCATCCCAAAGAATGTATTAATTTAGTGGTGTTCTCAGGACTGCTCTACAGCCCATTCTCAAAGACAAAGAAATCTTGAAAATAATTAAAATGGGAAATTCATGCACCCTTATTTAAACTTCCTCTTACCTTGCCTCCTGCAACATCAGACCAACACAACACCTAGATTGGATGTGCTCATTGCTTGACTGCATTTAGCATTTAATATGTGATAAGACTACAAACTACTACAGATGATGGGAATTTGACTGAACAACACAAAAACAGTCCAAGATTTATAAACATTTGTTACATCCTGAAAGATTTCTGTTAGTCTGGGAAATACAGGCTAAACCTGTAGCCTTTATTCAGCTTATTAATGTTGCTGTGAGTCATGTTTGCTTTTAAAGCCTAAGAGAATGAGTGATATTTAAAACAAAAACAAGATTAAAAATCAAACGGCAAGCCATTTATTTCTTCCTGTGCAAACAGCCCTCGGTAGCACACAAACAATGTGAGCTAACCCAAACTGTCACATAATACTGTAATTATTTATCTAGCACTGCTGAAGCCAAGCGCTGAATGGGGGAGACGCTGACAAAGGGAAGCACCAATAGAATTAGTGCCACCAAGCTCAAGCAAACAAGTCATCTCATGTACCTGAGGGGGAAAAGAGAGCAACAATTATTGAGGCAAAAAGCAATGCTAATACAAAAAGGATTGAGAACCCAGAAAAATAAAGGGAAGGAGATGAGACTAATGTGGGGACACATCTTACAGAGCTAAGACACTGTTTCATCACTTATATTTTGAAGTACCAGCAAGGACAAGATCAGGTAAGCAAGTTGGAAACCAGAGAAAATGGATGACTGAGCAGTGCAGATAAAGTGAGGTACTGAACTGTTCAATTTCCCCAAGTACAACTTCAAAGCAACACTCGGATGTGAAACTCAATGAAAGAGGATATCACAGGCACCCAAACCTTCCTCAGACAGACCCAGGAGAACCTTTTCAAGGCCAGCTGATGCAGAGCTGCAGAAGCTCAACATGGGATCATAAAAAATCATTTGATTAAAAGCAATCTTACAAATAAAATGAAATGTTTAGGAGGTTCAAAGCTTGAAGAAGCATGGGCAAAGAAACATTACAAAAAATACCAGGAGAGCCACTGATGAGAGATGGAATAAATGGAGTTTCCTTAGGAGAAAGATACATCAACTCATACACCTGCAATATTCAGCTGATTCAGTTGCATTTCAAATCAACACTGAAAACTCCCACCTTAACACAGGCTACATATGGGGCACGTTAAAGGCAAAGCAAGCAACACCAGCCAGCAATAGACACCATGAGGTACAGAGTAACTGATAGCACGGAATCACAAAGTTATTTTATGAACAATCCACAGAAAGGGCAGCTTTGGCATAATGTTTTGAAAACAAAAATTAAAATTGCACAAATAAATCTATGTATTTCTCAACAAAGAACATCTCTATTCAACATCCTAATCACATCAGCCCATCACTTAACCATGCTGAGGAAGCAGAAGATGGACTTCTAATAGATTTTGGCATCTGTTTTGGTGGGCTTTGTTGTTTGGGGTTTTTCCCCTCCAGTTTTCACTTTCAACCCGAAGAGACATTTTTTCAGCTTGATGAAGTTTATTAGCAAACTGCAGCTTCAGCAAGGAATTAACAGATTCTGCAAAGTGAAGCATTTTCATGGAGAATTAAACCAATAGACAGCTGTGGTTCAGCTCCCGTCCTCTGGCAATAACCAAAAAGCAATACTTGAACGGAATGTGAAATGCCATGTGCTAATAATTCATGTTTGGTATAGCACAGCATCGCTACATGACATATGGGAATCTCTTGGTTCCTCCTACCAAAATAACTGCTAGGAAATAGTCCTCCAGTCATCATCTAAGAAATATCTGCAATTGTATACTGTGCTCTTGCTTGCAAAGTTGTATAAAATATAAAGTGATATGCAGGGTTGCTTTAACTTTGGGCTGTTGCAGACCATTAATACAGCTCGTATTATACACTTGACTCAGACAACTATATCCAATATCACTGTGACACTGCAAGAACATTGCCTCTGAAAAATGAAAGAATAATCTCCAAAAGCTCCTGAATGCACTCACTAGAATCTTAACCTCGACACATTAAAAAAATATCAATTATTCTTTAAAAACAAGGACAAGGATTAAACAACCCAGAGGTGCCCTCTCCTTCATACTGCTGCAGTTCACTAGTAATCCAAATGAGCCATCCAGTACCATTATTACTAAATTTTTCAACTTTGGAATGATGGATAAAACCCCAGTTTTATAAATCAATTTAAGAACTTCAGATGAGAAGCACTACCTGTATTATTTGCTATTACCATGCACATGCTGTAAGCTAGCATGAGACACAAACAAGACTTTAGAAAATGACCTGCAGAGATCTATCACCTTCCACTGACCTCCTTCAAAACATATTTGGATCTGCTCCAGCCTTTTATTGCTTTCTGGCACTACTAATCCACCATTTGATCATTATTAAGTATTCACAGCAGATGTGCCTACAAACAGAGCATGATGCTTTAAGTGTATAAGAACAGGAAGAGATGAACTCTCAAGAAACAAAGATCCTGAGTTTATGTTAATAAATTTACTTTAGAAGACTAAATTAAGGAGAAACATATGCGGGTTCCCTTAAGCTCTTCTATTTCAGAGTTAAGTTGCAAAAGTGCTGCTCATGTCAGACTACATTTTCTGTAGTACCCTACACTACTCCAAGTATTTCTGTATTACTAAGTTTTTCGCAAATTCAATTTTTGCCCTCACTAAACACCACAGCAGAAAAGACATCAGTGTACTGTTGGCAGAGGGAAACACAGTTGTTATGCAATTAGCTATGTAAAACTGCATTTGTTCACTTTCCCTATTTACAGCATACAGATGAACAAATATGATGATAAGATGGAATCAGCTTTACTAGAATGAATTTGTCCAATGGCAAAAACATCCTAACTTGATTACTGATCAGAGTTGGTGAGACAGACTCTACAGTCTGCATGAATGAAGAAATATTGTAGATGCAACGGAGTTTTTTACTGCCAAAAAGTATGTAGGAATTAATACCCTATTAGGTACAAAAGCAGAACAGGACTAGACAAACCAGAAAACTAGAACAGCATGTTACAGTTACAACAGTACAATGCACAGTTAAGTTTTAGTTCCCAAAAACAGTTTTGAGTCACCTTCACAGTACAGATCTGTATGGGTAGGGCACTGCTATTACTGGTCAGTTTAGTAGCATGCAGAATGACACTTTACATAATTTTACTGAACTTACATTCAACACTTCTCTCACAATTCTTGTTCAGATCTTACTTTTGTATGCCTTCCTTAACTTTATTTAAACAGCAGTTCTACCTGGTAGGATTCAAAAAATACCAGGAAACAGTTTAAAAAAAAAAAGTGTTTAGACTAAATATGTCTCAGAAACCCTTTAGATGAAATCTTACAGAGAGTATCTAAGTTGTGCTGCACTGGGTAAGGCAGGAAAGCAAAAAAGGTAGAGAAATTAAGTCACTAGGAGGTATTCATCATTCCTCCTGTCCACAAATTTACTTAATTCTATTATTCACAGTAGTATATTTGTCTATAAAATGTCAGCAACTTACTTTGCAGTGGTCATACTGCTGCTGTAAGGTTGGAACATCCCCTCCAACAGGCATTTGCTTTTTCAGTTCTTCGTCTTTTGCATTCAGCCATTTGATTAACTCTTCCAGGGATGTCAGCAATCTGTTCCATTTCTCTGCACTGGCCTCCAAGTGAGCCCTGTGGAACAACATAAAAGCATCTTTATAGCCCTGAATAGCAAGACCAGCATGGGAATGCAACAAACAAAATTACTCCAACAGAAAGATAAGAATGTTTCAAGTGCAGAGCAACCCTGTGTTAAAAAAATCCTCTACTTCAAAATACTTTGCACAGGAAATCAAAATAAGCCGAGGAGAAATAGGGGCACACAGACAAAAGTACTTCATGCTTTAATTCTTCTAAAACCTTGAACACTGCATGACCAAGCAATATAAAGAAATGCTGTGCTTTGTTGTGACTCTACCACTGTTGTACATGAAGCATGAGTGTCATTTTGTGAACTAAAGCACTGCAGAACTGAACTCTTTCATGCCAGGATCTCTTCCCTCCAGAAGCAAAAATCAGCAAGTTCTCCCAGCGGTGATCAACAGCACATAGCCTGTGCTGAAGGTATCAATCAGTAATACAGGTTATTTAATACATCATCCTTAGTTAATTGTGAGTTACTAGAGGATTAACACAGTGAATCTGTTCCTTGGTTTAATGGACAAAAAAAAAAAAAAAAAAGGCCAAATTTCACAATACTTTTTCTATACTTTTCAAAATACCTTGACTTGATGTCCACTCTCTGAAATGCCTAAAAGATGCATAGAAATCTAGAACAGGCATCTACTCCTCTTTTATGGCAGTCATTCTATGTTATGGAATCATTCAAGACCAGCACGTAGTTAGTTTATATCAGTAAACAACAGTTTCTTTCTCCACGCAGGTGATGGAGTAGAGCTGAATGCTTTTCAGTGTAGTCTGACATCACCTCTCCAAATTTCTGATCTGCTTCTGGTGGATGAATGAACTAAACTCTACTCCTTTTCCTTTTTTGCACATTGTTGGTTATCTTTTTTTTTCCCCAATTCATTCTGACTAACACCCTTGAAACGTTCACCTGGCTTCTCTTGTATTATCATCTGAAATGGCATTTGAGTGAATGTTTGGGACTGATATGACAATATTTGGATTGAAGGCATGATGTGCAGCAAGGTTAATTAAAACACGAGCTCAGGTTTGGCCACACTGGGATCTCCCAGCAACAGCAGGACAGATGAACCAATAAAGCAGTTAAGCAAGAGTGTATGAGGAGGGGGAAAAGTACAAAACAACAAAAAACCCCCCACACTTCTGAAAAGGATAAACTAACCACCTTTATGAAGAGGAATTTATTCTCCTTCACTCCAGTAAAGAAAAGCACTTAGGTAACTGATTGGGGAAAAAATTCAAGTACTTGCCAGAAGCAACATTTTACTGCCTGAAGTCTTGTGCATTATGATTTCTATTGTCCCTTATTGCTCTCACTGATACCTTTCTCTGCACTCCGAATTGAAGCCAGCTGCTTGTAGCTTAGGCATGAGCTGCTGAGTCAGTATCCTGCCCTACAGTGAATTACAAGCAAGCTATTGCTGTAGGCCTTGGTTTGCAGGCCAGCAGTTCCTGAGTGAAATGTACTGTCTCCACTCCCCTGATCTTTTTTCAGTTCTATAATACTAAGCAAAACTACTTCCAAGGCAACCAAGATCTTCTTTCCATACAGGCATTTATGAACTCTACACAAGGTACCTGCTTCACAGCTGGAGCATTCACAGCAGATAGCCTCAGAAGACCCCAGAGATACACTCCCCAACAGCGTGGGCTAGTAGTCCACATACAATGTTTGCCCTCTCTTTTTCATAACTACCTCAACATTGTGTCAAAACTGCCCTCAGAAATACGAAACTGCAAAGCTTTGCTTATGCGCTGCCCTCAGGTGTTAGATATTCAGAAATGGCCCTTCCTTCTGAAAGTGAACACAGATTTATACTCTCTATTAATCAAGCAGAGGAGAGACACTGTCCTTTCACCTAAGCCAAGGCAGCCCAAATGTGAATTTACAATTTTGCTGTTAAGGCTCAGATTGTTAAAAAAATAAAGCATTTTTACAAATTTCTGAGTGAAGTGGAGATTGATGGCTGTCTTGGCCACTGTGACCACAAAGTGATCAAGTTTAAATTCTCTGTTGACAGGAGGAAAAGTGCCAGCAAAACCTCAGCTCTGGACATGAGGAGAGCAGACTTCAGGCTGCTCAGGGAATTAGTAAGTAAGGTCTCCTGGGAAAATGTTTTTGCAGGTGCTGGAGTCCACCAGTGCTGGTCACTTTTGAAACATCACCTCCTTGGGGCAGAGGAGCAGCCAATTCCCAAATGTCATAAGTCAAGCAGGAAAGGCAAAAGGTCAGCTTGGCTGATCAGAAATCTTTTGGAGATAAGGCAAAAAAAGGAAGGTATATGCCCAATGGAAGCAAGGTCAAGTGGCATAGCAGGAATTCAGAGATGCTGCTTGCAGCTGTAGGGAGAAAAATCATGTGATCAAAGCTCAGCTAGAGCTGAAGCTGGACAGAAATGTGGGGGACAATAAAAAGAGCTTTTTCAAATATATTAATGGCAATAGGTAGTGTAAAAATAACATTGGACCATTAGAGGATGAGGTTGGTCACCTCACAAACAGGGACAGAGACAAGGCAGAGGGGTTTAACACTTTAAAATGTCTTCAATATGGATGATGGACCAAGGGGGCCTCAGTGCCCTAAGCTGGAGGACCATGACAGAGAATGATCAACTCCCACTCGACCCTAAAATTGTACAGGATCTGCTGCTCCAGCTGGATCCCTACAAATCTATGGGGCCTGATGGGATTCATCCCACAGTCCTCAAAGAGCTGACTGATGTCATTATAAAACCTCTCTCAATGATTTTTGAGTAGTCTTGGGAATCCGGAGAGGTCCCAGCTGACTGGAAGCTGGTGAATGTTGTCCTGATTTTCAAGAAGGGCAAGAAGGAGGACCCTGAAAACTACAGGTGTGTCAGTCTCACTTTAGTGCCTGGTAAAGTTACAGAGATTATCCTACAAAGTATTGAAAAACACCTGAAAGACAGTACAGTCATTGTTCACAGCCAGCACGGCTTCATGAGAGGAAGGTCCTGCTTATCCAAGCTGATTTCCTTTTACAGCAAGGTAACCCACCTGGTTGATCAAGGGAAGCCAGTTGATGTCATCTTTTTGGATTTCAGTAAAGCTTTCCATACTGTCTCTCACAGGATCCTTCTGGACAAAGTGCCCAGCACAGCTGGATAAACACATTGTCTGGTGGGTGAGCAATTGGCTCATGGGTCGAGCACAGAGATTAACAGTGAATGGGGTAACATCAGACTGGTGACCTGTCACTACTGGGGTTCCACAGGGCTCTATCTTGGGCCCTTGTACTCTTCAACGTCTTCATAAATGACTTGGACACAGGATTGGAAGACATACTGAGCAAGTCTGCAGATGACACAGAACTGGGAGGAGCTGTTGATTCCCTCAAAGGCAGGGAGACCCTGCAGAGAGACCTCACCAAATTGGAGGACTGGGCAATCACCAACCATAGGAAGTCCAACAAGGGAGAGTGCCGGATTCTGCATCTAGGATGGGGCCACCCTGGCTGTTTGTACAGACTGGAGAATGAGAGGCTGGAATGCAGTGCCAGAGAAAGAGACCTGGGGGTCTTGGTAGATGGCAAGTTGAATGTGAGTCAGCAGTGCCCTGGCAGCCAGGAGGGCCAACCCTGTCCTGGGGGGCATCAGGCACAGCATCGCCAGCTGGGAGAGGGAGGGGATTGTCCCGCTCTGCTCTGCACTGGGGCAGCCTCACCTTGGATATTGTGGGCAGTTTTGGGCACCACAGTATAAAAAAGATATTAAGGTATTAGAGAACTTCCAAAAGAGGGCAATGAAGATTGTGAAGAGGGCCTTGAGGGGAAGCTGTGTGAGGAGCAGCTGAGGGCACTTGGTCTGTTCAGCCTGGAGAAAAGGAGACTGAGGGGAGACCTCATTGCAATTACAACCTCCTTGTGAGGTGAAGAGGAGGGGCAGACACTGATCTCTTCTCTGTGGTGACCAGTGACAGGACCCAAGGGAATGGCCTGAAGTTGTGTCAGGGGAGGTTTAGGTTGAATATTAGAAAAAGGTTCTCCACCCAGAGGGTAGTTGGGCACTGGCACAGGCTCCCCAGGGCAGTGGTCACAGCACGAAGCCTGGCAGAGTTCAAGAAGCATTTAGATTATACCCTTAGGCACATGGTGTGACTCTTGGGGATGGTCCTGTGCAGGGCTAAGGGTTGGACTCACTGATCCTTGTGGGTCTCTTCCAACTCAGCATATTCTGTGAGTCTGTGAATTGAAATGTTCAGATCTATAGCTTTTTGTACTTTTGATAGTGAAATCTCTATTCATCATGACTTCTTACTGTCTCTAGCACACATAAGCAGCTCTTAGCTCTCAAATATGGTACTCTGAGGCTTCAAGATTCTGCTCTAATTAGTTAGCAGAAATTCTGCATAGAAAATAAATTGGAGTTTTGTAAGCAGGGAAAAAACTCCTGCAATTAATTAAAGGACAATTTAAGGGAGACATACAGTGCAATATTAAAAGTGAAAAAACTAATTAGATAATAACATGAATGAGATATGGTACTAGATTAAATGCATCATAATTTAGCGTATTTGTGTGCATGCCAGATTAATGACAGCAGCAAAACCTCTCTAGCACATGGTTTCAAAGTCCAGTGCAAGTTAATGTTTCAGGGGTAGAGCAGTAAGGGATAGGGAGGAAATCAACTACACTAATAGGGACTTGAAAATTTTTCTCTGAACACAAAGTGAGCTAACCACTCTCCTGAAAGGGCAAAGACACTAAAGGGAAAAAAGGATCACATCAGCCTGGATTTTTCCTGAATATTACCCTTTTAATCTTACAAAAGCCATATTGAAAATAAAAGCAGGATTCAGCAGATGAAGAGTAGACACAAGCATTCAGTTCTCCTGGGGAGTAAAGTTTGTATTCAGGAAACCCCATTCAAAGGAAATGCTGCACAGGGGCAAGGGAATCAAGATATGCTCCTATCTGCATTTCAAGGTAACTTTTAGTATCAGACTTGCATTTGTCATACAGACATTATCAGAGAGAGAAAAACTATGCTGAAGTTCTGAAATATTTCTTGAGCTTCTTTGTTCTCAGTCATGATTTCTGGCCTTTGTTTTGAAATTGGTACTTCTACTACTAAACAACCTGCAAACAAAGCGTTAGATTTTTCTGCTCACATGATAAAGAAATTGCAATCTCAAGGGTTTACCAGGTCACGGCTTAAGAATCTAACCAAAAGAGGTCAGTTATAGGTGATTGGTTTTGAGCACTGGTTGGAGCCCAACATCAACCACCTGGTATTCAAAGGCACTCCTAAGGGAATTCTGGATGAGTCTGAAAAACACAGATGTTCCCATCCAACTGACCATACTGAGGGCACCTCCCTTCCTCCCAACCTGAATAAAATAATCCAGAATGGCACCTCTGACACAACTCCCTCCTGTTGACCCTGAGAGGCACTCTTCACAGCTGGACACCTCCTTAGCTTTTGATTCTGCTATGGAGGTAACACTTTTCCTGCTTAGTGACAAGGGAACATGTGGAATTAAAAAAAAAAAAAAAAACAATTGG
>VXBX01009446.1:1591588-1647579 GCA_013400415.1 Scytalopus superciliaris
CACGCTTAAGGAAAAAGGAAAAATTGGAAATAAAAAAAAAAAAAAAAACAATTGGTGGGTACTCTAAATATACTCCTTGACCATTACTCCCAAACTTTCACCTCTACCCTTCCCCAAACACCAACATCCTCACACCTCCTGTCCCAGGAGAAAAGAATCTCTTCTAACCATTTGGCTTTAAAATGCAGGCTCCCAGTAATATACAACTTTGTTTTCTTCTGGGGAATAAGATAATAAAGAGAGAAAAAGAAAGAAGTGTGAGTAAGTCTACAGTAATTTCAAGGAGAGATATAATCCTCTCAGGTGGTGTCACACTCACTACAAGTACAGGTTCAAGTAGCTTCCATGCATTTAAAAACATGTCACAAGAGTCCTAATTTTTCAATTTGGAACTCCCTTTAAGTTTCTGTAGTAAGGAAGTCAACACAGTGACTAACTCACACTGTCTCTATATGGGAGAGCAGTATTTTCAGCAAACAAAAATCAGCATAATCAGAATGTAAACATACCTGAAAATATTCTAAAAAACTTAGAGAAACATTAATTTAGCTGGAACTCATAACAAAATGATCAGCTTTTTTGATCATCAGTTTTAGCATCTAACACAGATGCTCTTCATACTAGACTCATCCATACAGTTTTGCTTTCCAATTCATCTTTGTAAAAAAGATACACCAATAAAGCAAAAATTAAAGGCCAACTGACTTCACAACAGTTCTGTGCTTTGCTATTTCCCTATGAAAGCTTTTAAGACACTTGCACAAGTTAGAAAAGTGAACTGCAAAGAACAGAGCAAAACACAGAAACTCAGAAATACTATGCTCTTTTCAGCAATGACTGAGATTTGAAAGGTTACTTTACTTGTCTTAAATTTGCACCAGTATTCTCTTCCTTGCCCGTCTTCCACTTTGAGTTCAATGACGTGTGGCTCTGCAGCACTGCAGGTACCAGCAGAGCAACACAAACATTAATGCTGCCCAGTGGGATACACGTGGCATATCTACACAGAAGTGAAAAGATGGGTCTGTATTCAGAAAAGCATGTATTCCCACTTTACTGAGCATTGACTGCACAATTGCTTTTTCTATATTACGGCCTTGGAACACATAGCTGTCCAGAGTAAATGGCTTGAAGGCCCATTTTCCTGGCCATCAATTTATCCCAAATCACAGCCAAGCCCAGAAACGGCCAAATAACTGAATGGTGCTTGCTAGGGCTCCACAGCTGATAAGTTATTATCCTAAGACCAAGTTTTTATCTTTCTCTCACATTGACTTATTTGTGAGTAGAGCTCGTAACAACCCAAGTTTAACAGTTCTTGCCATTAAATTACTTATGTGTGGAGCCAGTCTCTGTCATCCCCCACACCAAACTGCTTGGTTCCTGGGGTTCAAGTTCTGTCTGCAGGCTGTCACAGAGCTGATTTAACTGTTTCATTTAAATGTTTAACAAGTTGGTGATAGAATAAGTGGAAATGAAAAGTATATGTCACATTTTCCCCTCTGTATCACTCTTTCAAACTCTTGTGCCTGAATTTCAAGCTCAGCTCATTTTTCTGGACTTTGGAAAATTCCTATTAATCATTAACATTGTCCTGTTCTACAGTTTTCTTCAACCAATAAGTATGCAGTTGCAATTAAAAGCTCTAGAAACTATTTTTCATGTAATTAATTTTCATGCAGAATTTGATTCATATTAATGAATATGGCTGTATCTACTTCAAAAATTACATCATAAAGTTCTAACCGTTACTACACTTGAACTTGGCACTGATAGGGTCAAAAAACTGTAAAATGCATTCCTTGATTAATAAGTATTTGAAAACATTTCTTAGTTGAGTAGCAGCAATTAAAAAAAATCTAATACCAATTAAATGGATCAGGACACTAAGATGCAAGTCCTATCAAATTACTAACTGCAGTGGTGAAAACAAATCCCTGATTTCTCCTCAAAGTAATGGCAGATTCACAGAACTATTTCACTAACATTGCTGTTGATTTACAATACGGTAAGACTCAATGTATTTTTGGAAATTTTAGTACAAGACTGGCAAGTTATGACTGCACAGTTCTAGAGAGAGAACTAGTTAAGCCTGGTGAACTTTCACCAAGTTTTTATATTTGCACTCAGGGGTCCTTCATGAAAAGAGAATAGATATTTCACTTCAATGCTGTGGTCATATTTCTCAAGGTTTTTGGAAGGCAGGAACTGGGCCCCATTCACACCTTGATGTTTTCATTACTCACCTGATGTTAGCTGATTTTGCCTTCAGGTCATTCCAGCGCTGGTTCATGTCATCAAGCCGGTGCTGGAGTAGAGCAGCTTCCTCAGAGTTTCCCAAGGCTTTCACCATCTTCTGTCTGTTTCCATCAATGCTTTTAAAGATGTCATTGTGGGCATCGATCTCAGCTTGGATGTCCTGAAATACCAGCAAGAAAAGTTCAAACATCATAGTTCTGTAAGTGAAGGAGGGGAGAGGTTGTTCTCATCAGCAGTCCTAAGCACTAGAGCAGAGCATGTATTCTGACTTTCTTGAGTGACCCTGACAAAAGATGCAGAAGAGAAAACCTGCAACCTTATTAACGTCACTATAAAAGGTCTAACTTTCTTAAGTGTGAGAAAAGGAATCTGAAAGTCACCCAAGACTGTGATACAGGAAATAGAACTATAAACACTAAGTTCTGTGGTGTTATGTTTTTTAGCACTGAAGGTAACTAATTGTCTACTGTTCACCCACGCATTTCACACAGTGTGGCATTTGCACTAGAAGTCATTTCCTTTCCAGAAATTACACCCATTCAGCCTTAGCTACGTTGTCTCTTCCTTCTTTGAAACAAAACATTCCAGAAACCTTACAGAGTCCAGTGAAACTCAGACTCTGTGTAATACTTTACATCATACGTAATGAAAGCTTTTCACTAAAATTTATGTCCCTAAACTGCAGCTAAATGACTACAACAACCACAAGTTCATTTTTACAACAAACTGCTGTATGCCATGGCCTGAGAAATACGGAGAGGTAGATATAAAACAGCAGGATGTATTATAATCTGAATTTCATAGTAAATACTGAAAAGAAAAAGAAGTGCATGTGATTTCCATTCAGTTGATTCATTCCTCCTCCCCTTAGAAATTAAAACCATGTTATTTTCTCATCTACCATCTGCCTCAAGAAACACATTTACAGATGTTGTCTTCATCTAATTGAGCACAGTATTATTTTTAAAACACATTATGAGAGCAAATAAAACTTCCTGCATCACCACCAATGCTTTCTAGCATCCATACATCCCTGTATACTCTAATAAAGCAATGTAAATGTGTGGAAAGCCAAGAGGTATACTGGATGTCTCAACAGGATTAATCAACAACAATTATGACAGGAATTTGATACAGATGTAAATAAACGTCTTTAGCAAAGGAAGAAATTAAATAACTGAAATCCCTTAAAGGCTTTTATTCTTCCAGTCAGCTCCTCAGTAATCACCATCTCTTGGCAAAAACAGAACAGGAGGGGGCTCTTGCACCTCTCCATCCTAAAGATGTAGTCCTTCATCTTAGACTGGCTGCTTGCACATCTACAAATGAAAGTGGAAAGTAGCTATGAAAGGTTTCTTGAGTTCAGGAAGAGAGCAAAAAGAAGTCAGGTTACAGCTGGAGAAGTGGGGACAGGAGAGATGGGGCAGTGGGGCAGGAGGTGAGAGGGGGAGGCATCGGCAAAGCTCTGGCTGCCCAGATGAGTTACTATGTGACTTTGGACAACTACCTATTCTTTGCCCTGACATTCACTACTTTAAAACAGGTACCTGAAAAGACACTTTTGCTATCTTTAAAACCCCTGACAAAAATCACCATTCTGAACACAGATACGATGACATTTAAAATGAAAAAAATGAAACGGAAGTGTCTGGTAATCTACTAACTAAAATATGACAGCAGCCATCAGTTGAAATAGATGCTTATCTGCAAACATTTGCAGCTCCCCTCCTTACATCTCCAACACAAGCAGACGCAGCAAAATCCAGCTCAATCCCACAACAGTAGGAGGTACAACCGCTACAGCAGTTACAGTTCGAAATGCACGCTACTCTGTGCTAAAAGACTGATCATGTCAAATACATTTCTTTGTCTCTTCAAAGTCACAAAACACAACTTTATTGAAAACAAGCTGATCTCTAATCTTCCATTCTACAATCACAATATTAGTTCTAGAACTATTCATTCATTCTGGAACCTTCATAAAACATTCTTTGATTTTACTTGAGAGGACACTTCAGCATGCAAGCTCAAAAATGTTTCATTCAAAATGGAGTTTGATTCTCGCATTTCCCAGTTCTCATGTTACATCGATTAAGACACAGTAAATCTGCTGCTCACATTCTTGAGTCCCATCCATGATGGCCCTGTTGACACAAGTCAGTTCCAAGAATAAAGTTTGTTAATTAACTTCTCTTTCTCTTTTCTGATTTCTATTTTCCAGAGAAGAAAAGCACTGCCAGCTGATGGATAAACCAATAGGACTGATAAAGTTAATGAATGTGAGTTAATCTCAGTCCTCAAAACAGAGATGAACAGAGAAATTCAAGTAACACACCACACATCAAAGTGCAAATGAAAAAAGTGCATCAAGAATGTAGAATGTGAAAAATTACTAATGGCAAGGGATGGACGCAATAAATTATTCTTCAATAATGACATAAAAGATCTGGATGTTTATTCAGGTATTGTCCTCCTGGTGGAAAACTAACACGGAAAATGGACTCCCATCTTGTCCTAAGGCTGCTAAAATTGGAAGTAATTGGAAATAATCTCTTTTATTCATGCTGTTATGAAAGTCTTTCAATTCTTATGAGATTTGTAAACATGTAGTTGCCCTTCCTTAGAATTTCTTTCTTCAAAGTGTGAAGAACTCTATCCATTCTGTAGACATCCCAATTCATGTTCATCCTGATCTATTATTTCTCTTTCTCCCGCCTTTTTCTTGATCTTTGATTCTCCATTGTCCTCTATGTGGCAAAAAAAGAGGGGATGAAAGAAGTTGATTATCCCTGCTCAGGCCCCAGTGAGGATTAATTATAATAAGTTAATCCAATTTAAATTTTGCAATACTTCAGAAGAAACTATAAACACTTCCCTGTTATCACATGAAAGTTGCCATATTCAGAAACACAGGGGCAACACACTGGAGGATTCAGAAGAAGGAGGGGGGTGGAATTCTGTTGCTCTTTCCACATTAAGAGGGGGATACAACCGTGAAACACTGTCATTGTTCTCAGCCCAATGCAAAGGGGATCTGGGCCAGAGTGCTTGCTCAGTGCAAGTAAAACAAATCAAAGGGGATAGAAATAACAACAAAAGAAAACACGTCAAACCATGCACCCAACAAAAACACAACAGGAAAAAGAAAAGAAGAAAAAAATAAACCTAAAGAAATACACTGTAAACAGAAAATGGCTTCCTGCTTTATCAACTTAGGTTTTTGAGGCATTGCTATAGAGATGCCATATTTTTCTAATTTTGCAAATATTTATGTGCACTTATCTGTTGAACTGGATTGACAATTTATTGTATAATGTCAACAGATTTGTTTGCATGCCCAGCTGCTTGCAGGATAAAGGCCCTAAATTAAAAGAAAGCCCTCTGAGGAAAGAATTCACACTATATATAAATTGAGATGAAAGTTCCAAAGTTTGGACAGTTAGAAAGGAGAAGAAACAAACAGATTGCCCTTTAGATATGTACTTTATCCTAGCCAGACTATTAGAAGTTTCCCACATTCCTTAAATTGCTTTTAAGTATTAAGATCAAACTGCTGCCTGTCTTTTCTACTTGGGTCTGGTAAGTTCAAAATTCTGCTTACTTCCATTCTGAATGTTCTTTGACTTCTTTGCTTCTCTCCCTCTTTGTCCCTCTTTGTGTAGGATTCAAACCTTCATTTTGTTTGAATCTGATTTTAAACCTTGTCTCCATAATAAGAAACCTACTTCTTGCTTTAATTTCCATAAAATAAAATACTAAATTGTCATATGATGACAACTGAAGAGCGTGTGTCTTTAAAGGATATATAAATATGGTATGTGCCTCTCAGTAATGCTATAGATGGCAATACTGAAAAAGACCCAAAGACAAGCTGACTCCACTTGAAGTTGCTATCAGACTAGCCCAACGGCAGACTGGGGTGATGTGCCCAGGGTAAAAGAAGATACATGGCAAAAACTGGAACAGAACCAAGCTTTGTGAGTCCAACTCCAAGATCAACTCCCTGTTAAACTTTTGTCTTTTCTTTCTCCCTTATAGACTGCAAGGATATGTTAAAAACAGTTACAGCACTAGGCATAATTGTCATTTGGAAACTATTAATACTTTATAAAGGCAAATAACTCCAAACCAAACCAACAGCATTCCCATGACAACGGGCATTCTAGTGGTTTTTTCCTAAATTATGAGCCCAGAGGGCCTCTCATTCACTCTGAAACCCTCTAAGCTATTAGCACATTCACTTCCACTCACATCTTTTCGGATTTTATTTGTCTACAATGGCAATATACCAGTGAAGACAGTAACACCGGCAAAGTATTTCCTTCTTTAGAGGGATCAAATTCTTGTGTTGAAGATAAAATCCCAACTAGTGGAAGAAAACTCCATAGCAAAATTAAAGTGGAAAAAACAAGGGTTTCTAAAATGTGCAAAATATTAGTCTATTCAATTATCACTGGCAAGAATGCTGGAGTGATGATACAAAGAACTAAAATGGAAGGTTTTTTTATTCTGTAAAGTAAATAAACAGATTGTTCCTATAACATTACAGATTCTATTATCAAGAACCCTTAATCAATTTTTTATTACATATAAGACACAAAACTTAAGAAAAACGTCAAGAGTATTCTATACCAAATCATAATATCACAGGGGGTTTTAAGACAGTTACATATAGGACTTTTCAATGTTTTATTCCAATGTTTTTTAAACCCACTGTAAACAGTAAAATTCTGCATTACGCTCCAATTTTTAATTATTTTTATATTTATTAGGAAACGAAATTCCACTGAATTTTCATAAACATCTGACCAGAGAGCAGGAATGGCAAGTTATGCCACACAAACCACATAAAGTTTGCAAGAAATAGGTATACAGGTATAATGCTGCTGCTGTGGAACAAAACTGGCAGTGTTTTGTGTTGGCTACACCATTTTAATCCCCAGGTACAAGCCAGATACATGCAAGCTGTTGTGGCTTTCGAACCACCCATGTTAGTGGGGTTGAATCTGACTCTTCATGAATGAAAACTAGCTTGGAAAAACTGCATTTTCCCTAGAAAAAGTTATTCCTAGACTATTTAGCCAGAACAGTTTTGTACTTCTTCCCCCCAGTATAAATCATGCCTGTGACTGGAACAGGACAGCAGACTTGAGGCAGATACACAGAATTGCAAGTCCCAAAAAAGTGACTGCCCATTGCCTTCACTGACAACATTCAAGTCAGCAAAGCCACAGTTACAGAAATGATGCACTTTCAAAGGACATAAATAAATGTGATGACTGCTCATCAAAGTATCTGCAGAAAAACTCTTCCAGCTGTTCCAGCTGGAATCAAAACATCAGTGCCAACCAAAGGACATAGCTGCATGCCACAGACAACAGCCAGAACATTGTTCTTTGAGGTGTCCCAGCAGGTAGCAAGGGAATGGACTTTTTCTGGTTTTAAATATCAGATTGTTTAGTCTATCCTGAACCAGATACATTCTACCTGCTGCTGCCAACTGCCTCTGCAAACACTGCTTTACTTGGAGCCTTTCACTTTCTGATGACTCTTAAGGAGGGAGTAAGAATATGGGCATGACAGGGGGTGGCCAGGCAAAAGGGGAACTAGACTTTTATTTGTCTCTTCCTTAAAAATGATAGGGATAGCAGGGAGAAAGGGGTGCTCTTGTAAAAAGATGGCTAAAAAAATGTCATCTCATCAAGGGAGTCTCTTCTCTGGTGTCTAAGAACAGTCATGCCTTTTTATAAGGCACATCTCCTTTGCTCTTTCTGAATCCTGTAGCAGCAGCTGTTGTTGAGCAAACCATTTATAATGAATTTGCATTCAGAAGAGCAGCACACATTGAAAACCTTTGGGCAGAATTGCCACGACCATAAATCCATCAGTGGCAGAAGGGTGTATAAAGACAGACATTAAACCTCTCTCAAGTGTCATACACAGACCACATGGGGTATCACTACAGCCACTGCAACTATAGTGTAAGATCAAAGCAATTTGGAAAACAGTTGGCTTTAGATATGACAGAAATTTAATTACTACTTAAGCTCTCAGATATTTAGTGAAGAAAAAACAACTCTTCTTGGGAAAAACCACAATGGGACATTTTTCACATCTAATTTTCAAAGGCTTGTATTACCAAAAGCCTTGCATCAGCACTTCAATTTTGCAAAAAGTTATCTTGACTTGCACTTAAGCCTCACAGATAGTACCATAAAGAGGTGGCATATGGTGTGTGTAGATTGATTTCATCACAAGAATGATGATGCATTTACAGGAAGGTGAGAACACCAACCTGCCTTCAACAACCTCTGTGCCTCCATTGCATGGCATTGACTCAACATCTGAGGGGCACCATAAATGTTAATACTAATTCCAGCAGTCACACATTTGTGACTGACCAAAGCCAAAGCAGCCCTGCCTACTGCAGTGTAATGTGACTCTGCTTTTGCATAGGAAGGGAGTGCCTTGCAAGCTTCTGCAAATGCCATCTGGCTTCTGCATTACGACCACAGCAAAATCACTTATGATTCTCTCTGTAGAACATATATTAATAAATCCAGAAAGCTGAAGTAGCTTGCAAGCCAGGATTGCTGTCATAATGCTGTTTCTCCTGGCAGCAAACTCCTCAGGAAGAACAGGATGGGTGTGTGGGGAACCATAAGTGGGAGAGTTGAAGCAGGGGAGAAGGAGGGGAGCTTGTTTAAAAAAAAAAAAGAAAAAAAAAACCAAAAAGAACACCACCAAAACCACCAATTCCAAACCAAACCACAAAACTTGCTTAATAAACACAGATTAAACTTTTAGAATTTGTTGTTGAAGTCCACCAAAGAAAATGTTAATGTTCTCCTCCAGCACCAAAGCATCTTCCTATGCTGCATTACAAATTAAAAATTTCAGCACAGTAGACAACAATTTCACAGCAAGCTTCAAGCTAAAAAATACAGTAGAGCTGTGAGATCTGTAAGTTTTGGTTGTGTTGAGAATTGCTATGATCAGCTTCTTTGAGATGAAATAAATACTGGAATATTCAAAATCACAGGAGAGAGCCTGGAGTTTGCAGGCTTGTATGATTCACCAAACATTAGAAACACTGGTTTCAAAACTTCTGTCTTAATGATGTCAGGAAGCAGCTCAGAGTCCAGCATGTGTGCTAATCTTTACAGGCTACCAGCAGCAGTTACAAGAGGAGTGAAGACCAGATGACAGAACTGGGAGCAAGAGAGGAGCAAGTGACCTACACAGTGAAGAAATAATATCACAAATGCTTTCCCTGTTACTCTTAGCTGCTTTTGGAAGAGTCATGCTGGGACACTGAAGAGTATCTGTCTCAAGTGTACTCCTCCATGATAAACAAGGCTGGCAAACTGGTAACTACAGAGAAGGAGAAGGCTGATTTACATTTAAAAAAAAGAAAATACTGAAGTTTAGAAAACAGAATCAGGCTTTACAATGTTCTCTCCTGCAATGTGACCACAGTTTTAAGGTGTTTTATCTTAATTTGTAAATAAACTACTATAAAGTTTGTTACATGTTCTGATCTTGCAGGACACGGGAAGTTTTTATGGCACGATGTTATTAAAACAAGACAAAAATAATACAGCATGCAAAGCAAATCTAACAATGGTTACAAACATACAATTGAGATTTCACTGGAACTGCTGAGAAACAGATTAAAACAGTCTGGTTTTCAACATTCTCATGTCTCTTTCTCATCAGCACAATCACTGCAAAGTCAAGTCTCCTGTCTCTCAGCATTACTGTTACCAAACAACATGGTAAGAGAAAGAGTAACTAGTTTGAATAAAAGAAGAGCAAATGAAACAATGGGAAAAGTTGCACATTCATTGGAAGTAATTGTACTTATAAAAGCCATCATAAGATCTTCCAATTTGACTAAGATAACATTCAACTAAATTTAACAGCAAACTGCTGAGCACTTGCTTTAGGTCAATAGTGGAACAAGGTCAGAGGCATGCTGAAATGTCCTCTTATATCCTCGACTTAGCAAAGCACACACTTTTCTTCATTTTCTTTGGAATAAAAAAACAACAAAACCCCAACCAACCACATGAAAAAAGAGAGTAAATGCCCACAATCAGAGGACATGCTCTAAAAGTCATCTTGTAGGACCTGAAACAGGGAAGAGGAGCAGCATTAGATTTCCATAAACAGGGGGCACATGAGGACATTAACAGCAACACAGAAAACCTAAGTTAAACATCAACTTGCCCTTTTTATTTATCATGTAGTTTTCAAAGGCATACACAGCCCTCTTCAAAGGCATAAGCATATGCAACTGCCTCTCATACCTTTTCAAATTTTGTCAGCAACTCACGTAAGCTGAAGTTCAGGCCAATCATCATTAAGTGTCCCCCGAAGCCTACATTTTCCTGGTACGTCTTCCAAGCCAGGTCTATAGCCTTCAAAAGGATCCTCTCTTTTTCCACCTATACAGTCCCAAAATTGTCCAAGTGCTCCTGCGCGTGCCACTCTCCTGGGCTGTGTTCCCCTGGGGACAGTTCACACAGTGCCATTGTCACAGCCTCCCTGCCCCTGTTCCTTCTCATGGGCTCGGCACCTGATGGCGAGCTGTTGACCCTGGGTGATGCTCATTGCAGGGTTAACCTGACCCCAGGCACTGCGGGGATCTCCTCATCTCCACACCTCCCCAGGACTGCCTCCAGCTCACCTCAGCAATGGCCTGCAGGGTCCAAGTGCTTCTTGCAGGCTTCAAGCTGAATGTTTGGTCTCAGTGACCACAAGCAAGAGAAGCTACAATATGCTGGTATATGATGGGTGGAGAGGAGGAACAAGTCCTTCCATGTTGCTCCATTCAAGGGAAAAAAAGTACAAAGAAAAAAAGCCAAGTAAAATCCCCAGGGGAATTTCTGTCTATAGAAAGGATCAAAAGCCAGCTTCTCAGAGAAATTAAAACGGGATGACACGCATCATCCTAGGGAACACAGCAGCATGTGACCAGACAGGAGGCCACCTCTCCTCTCGCTGCCTTCCTTGCAGCCAGCCACCCATGGGCTGGTGCTGCTCAGGCAGTAACCAGGCACCTCCAGCCAGCTTCACCCAGGTGATGATGCACCACAGAAGAGCCAAGGCCTCCTACAAGTCGTCTAAAAAGTAACTTCCTTTGTTTAGGAAAAAAAAAAAAGTCCTGCAAAGGATCCTGCTGCAACCTCCAAAGCCTTCGCTGGGGATCTCCTCTTTTGGTCCCGTCTGCTCTGACAGTTGTGTGGTAATCTATCCCCAGCATTTGTTTATTATTGTAATCAGCATCCTCCCTTCCAGCAGCCCTGGTGCTGCTCCGAAGCCAAGCACACTCCCCCTTCCTGGAGGCCTCCCTGCTGGAAAGCCACCACCACCCCCGAGGCTGCAGAAACCCCAGACCAAAACGCCTGACTCTCCCCTTTTCCTTCCCCTCTAACAGAAAGGTGGCTCTTTAGTGACTGAACAGGTTTTGGAGCTGTAAAAGCAACCAGCGGCGTACAAAGCCACCACGGGCCGCGGCCGCTCAGGAGGGCAGGCTTGGCGCAGGCAGATTGTTTTCATGTGAGCCTTTGCTTGCCCGCGGGAAACCTGACACCCCATGGGTGGCTGTGAGGAAATCGTTCCATTTCCAACCATTCCCACTGGAGAGCCCGTGTGCATGTGAAGGCCTATTTAAGCTACTATTAATGCCTTCCGTACAAACACACATTACTCAACCGCCAAAACCAGATTCAGGAATAACTGCCAGCAAGTCAGCAAATGTATAATTAAAACCAAACCAGCAACCCATCACTTGCAAACCCCATTACAACTATTTCTCCTATGAACACATTGGGTATCATATGCTGCTTTTACTTTCACCCAACCATCATATGAAGGACCAATGAACTCACCAGTAGCAAAACTGTCTTATTCTGAGCTAGTGGGTTATACTGATATTGCCAGTATGGGTCAGGGTTTTAAAAATAATCCCTGGAGAGGGAAAAAAAAAAAATACTGGCATTAGCAGGATTTTTCCTTGTTTTATTTGTACTTTGCCTCCTGTCTGTATGTTTTATGTGGGCATATTACACAAACTGCAGAAGTGCTTGCAAAATAAACTGAGGAAAGTTTTCCAAAGGTGACAGAACTAGACCAGCTTTACAGCCCATGTGACAGGTCAGCATAAACTGTCTGAATTTATTCCACTACTTCTGGAAGCAAAAAGACCATTTATTATGTGACAGTATCTTGAATCATGTTTGCATACTATTCTTTCCCGAATCAACCACTTACAGAAGGAAAAATAACACATTAGAGTGAAAAAGTGAAACTATTCTGCTAGAGATTTAACTACAATCACTACTTGAGAATCTTTTTTCTTCTGCAAGACAGACAAAGGTACTTATTCCCATGCACACTAAAGTTTCTTTCTGCTGCTCTTGGAGAAAAAAAACACCCTTGCAAACCAGGAAAAAACAGCCCTTAGATCCATTTCAGAGATGCTAGTGCATATAAAATGAAAATGGGTGTCAGGCTGGATTATAAAGAAGCTTTGTAACTCCAGGACTGAATCCAAATACACAACATCAATTTTACATTTAGTCTCAGACTTCATATGTGGATAACTTGTTTCCCAATTTTCTGTTGTCAAAAAAAATCTTAGATTCTAGATCTTTCATTACTATTAGATGCAAATGAAATGCTCTCTGAGGTGGATAGGTACTATGTTGCATAATTCCATAAAAGGTTATCCAACACATACATATATATATACACGCAATGTTGGACCAATGCCTCCAGTAAAGCAGCTTTGAAAATTGTACCAAATGGGTTTTTCATTGGCCCTCTCACTGCAGTATTTGAGAAATTCTGAATTTGTAGAAGAAAAATAAAGTAACTGCAATAAGCTCTACATCAACATATATTTACTACAGCCTCTACAAAGACAGCAATTCTGTAGACATGACAATGTCAGATCATAAGCTCCAGAAATACAACATACAGTTTTAGTTTTGCATGACTTATTACTACTAAAGTTATCCTGATCAGCTTTGTAATAATTTTCCATAAAAATAACTCTACATTCACTGTTGCCAATGAAAACAAATTTTTTATACTGAAAACTACAATTACTACATGGATAAAATATTTGCATTCTGGAATCCAAAGAAATTCACATTCTGTGAATGTAAGCCCTCATGCAAATACATGATCCACAGTTGAAAACAAGCACAACATCAGCTTTACAGAAGCATCCTTCCAAAGTGCTCTGTAGACACTCAGACCCACAACTGAGAATTTAAGACACTGGAGAGCAACATACTGCTGATGCATTCAAGGCACTGCTGCAGAAGATTGTGTGCAGTGGAGCTTCTTGCTACTTTTTTTATTAGAGCAGGTTGGAGAATTTTCTTACGTGTCTTAAATAAAAGCATAAAACTGGGTAAAGATAAAACAACCAGCTAACAGCATTTTACAACCACTGATGATATTACTAATGGCAACCTGCAAAATGCAAGAGTCATGCAAAGAAAAGCACTGCCATCAATGGTAGAAAAAGGATGGCCAGCACAGCAGCCTGTGACACACAACTGCAATCAGAATTGCTAGAAACTGTTTTTAAGTGTCAGTTCTGAAGTGCACGCCCTGCAAATCCAGGCTTAAGAGCCTCATTATTTAGCAAGACACTTAATACAGAGATTGTAAAACCAACAGAAGCATTTTACATCTAAAAACTTAGCACTGTAAATATTTAATTAAAACCCCCTGCTTTTACCAAGTATAAATCCAGAAGTAACTGAATGTTAAGCTACTGCAAACAAACCAGCAAAACCAATGAAACCAAAATTAGGTAAGGAAAAAAAAAAAGTTATTCCATTGCTGCTGGAAGAAAACTTGGAAATGATCTTACACACACCTCTAAAATTCAGTTTCAGAAAAGATAAAAGTCCTTTAGACTTCAATGTGCGAAACAAGTATAAAGTATTTGCTTCACACTTGAGAAAATGTGCAAAAAATGCAAAAAACCTGTCATAGAAACCAAAGTTTGACTTTGGAATACAAACTAAAGAAAGGGAAAATAATATTTTTTTCCTATAAAAAAATGGAAAAATAAACAGCAGCAAAAACCTTAAGAGTGAATGAAGCAGGTTGTTTATATACAGAGCATACACATATCTTATGTGACTCACAACAACAAGCAATGACAACAAAAAGATAAAAAGAATAATGTTCCCTTGTGTGACTCGTGTAAAGGGCATAGAGGTCAAAGGGTGGTCACAGCAAATCAATATAGCCTGTTTTCACACAAGACAAGCAGTTTCAGGCAGGAACACAAAAAAATCCATCAGTTCAAAAGCCCTGTGGTACTTTCACCTGCCTTGCAAAATATCTGGTATCAATCTGATCAGACCAGGAGGGTCTTCTACAGCAGGTCAGCATTTACAATACAGAGTTAACATACAGCTCCAGCAAGATCACTCACTCCTGCACTGAGGTTCATTATGAATTGAACCCAACACCAAGGTTTCAGCTGAGCAGAGACTCACTGATAACCTCCGCCAGAAGTCAAATCACTCAAGTTACGTAGTACCCCAAGGATCAGGAATTCATCAGGACAAACGGACAAATCAAATTATTACAATAAAGAACAATAAGCAGAAGGATGAGACAAAAGTAACTTCAAGATAATTGCCAAAATTACCAATTAGGTATCTATTACACTGGTGATTGCAATGCAGACTATGAATTACATAAAAGGGTTTGCAGCGTTCCTAGACCTTAGAGCCAAGGAACTGCAATCATTTGATTTTCCTCTTTCTCTAGGAGTTAAAGGGTATCAGTTTGCCTTGGAAAGGTATTTTTACAAGGATCAACCAGTGCCATTCCGTGGTCTGCCTTGTGCAATATCTGCCATATTCAATGACAGAGTTCTGCATTAGGTAAGCACAGATAAACTGAGGCCTTCCTCAAACAAACGAAACAGGACTTTAAATCTCAAGAATAAAATTTGTTAGAATTTCAGATGAGATAACATAGCCTTGATGACAGGCAGTGCTGCACTGCTGTGAAAGATTAGTAGAGGACTGGGTGGTTTGATGGAGTGGGTTTTCCCCTCTGATTTTTAACTTGTTTGGACAACACGCAGCTTTCAGCTTTATGACTCAACTGTGATTTTGTAACATTTTAGACCTGGATGTAAGCTGTTGCTTTCTTTGAACTTTCCAGAAGAACCCAGCCCTAGACAAAGAACAGTTCAAAAGTACTCAGAACACAAAAAAACCCAAAAGTAGTATCTCATAATTGGAGCATACTTAAAAGAGATTAGATGTCAAAGGGAAGTATGCAGGAAAGTACCACCATGGCATTCATCTATTTCATGCATAAAGAAATCTACTGAACCATAAACCAAGACTTAAATTCCACTTAGAAGACTGACCATAACATGAAGGTTCTAATCCAGACCCAAACTGACAGAATGAGGGAGGGAGCAGAGAGTATGGATGAAATCTGGTTTTTATGCCAGGTTGGAATTTCATTGTCAGGTGTAACTTTCTAGTTAGCACTGGTGACTAAATAAAATGCTCCTATTGATCAACAGTCTATAAAGGCTTCACTGGGGAAGCCTCCTTCTAAGACTGTTAGCTGCCTTTCCTCCTCATTTTCCCTCTTCAGGTATAAGATACTGATGCTTGCTTGCAATAATCACACTGGAAATCAGAAAGCCTCGAGGTACCTCATGGTCTGTCTTTAATAACATTTTTAACTCTGTTCTCTTTACACACAAATGAAACAAACAAGTTATCTTAGATGAATGCATTAACATTTTTATTTAAAAGGGTGAAACTGAAAAGAGGGTGACTGTCTGGTGGTGATATGACAGACTGCCAAAGCAACACAAGGCTGTACAGGCTGCTTTAACCCACACCCAGAGTGAATACTCAGTTACCCAAGCTAAAAAAGAAAGGGCTTTCAGTATTTCCACCCAACCTGAAAATGTTTTCCTTAAAATTTTCTTGAATGTAACGAAAATAGTTTTCTAGCTCTCTGACAGCTTAGTCCAACAAAAGGTTCATTAAATCCATGCATAATACACATCTTTAAATTTTCTACGAGGACTTACATATTTATTACTGGATAAAGGATACCCATCCCTCAAGATAATAAAACTGATCAATGAAAAGCTGATTAATTTAGTAGTTTTCAGATGAGTACTCAATCCAAACAGTGGAAGGACCATGAAAAATATATTTTAATTACAGAGTCTATCATAAATAATTGACAGAGCATCTTAAATTCTACAGCACTAACTCAGTATCTATGGATTAAAATCTCATTCAAATAACATATGGCAATCTCCTCCTACTTTACTTCTTAGCAATAGCATTAGATTCAACTGTCTAACAAGGATTCAGTGCCATTACAGTTATCCTGTGTAATTTATCATTTTGCCACACTCAAAGGTTAAGTACTTTTTGATTCAGTCTGCCCATATATTATTTTATCCTCTAACTTTTCTTATATTCTCAATTAACTATGTGGCGTTATCTTGCAGGAAGGAAAAGTATTACCTGTATCTACTTGAGTTTGGGGTTTTATGGGGGGAAGGGGGTGGGGGAGTTTTGAGACCCACTGGGAATAGGAACTCTCCCCGTCCAACGACAACTATATGCTCAGCCATAAAAAATACGCTTCAAGCTGTTAAGGGTTTCAATGATGAACTTTTAATCTCTTTTTGAATATTGGCTAGGACTTTGCTATATAGAAACAAATGCATTTTTAATTTCTAGTAAAACCATCAGAAAGATATAATCTGTATTTTAAAAGAATAAAAAATTATGTAATTGGTATTACTTGAAGTGACTTTTTGACTATGAAGTGAGAATCCTTATAACACTTAAAAAGAAATGTGCCTCCACATCAACTTTAACATGCCACAGTGAAACAGCCATAAGAAAATTACTCTTCTGAATACAGCAAATGGACATCTACTAAGTAGTTCTATCAAACCACAGAAGATCTATTTCCTAATCAGGCAAGAAATACCAAAATATTTCTTTGCAATGTATCAAAAAGGTGAAGGTTTTATTTGTTTTCAAAGTTCACTGAAAACAATCAATGAACCTGGACTACAGGGATGTTCCATTAACATTTATTTAAAATCTTTTCATGTTGTGGATACTACATCAAAGCAGCAATCCACAATGCTTCATCCACAACACTGAAACTTTTGCTGTGAGTGGAGAAAGAATAGAATCTGATGGGGGGGCTTATTTTAAAGGCCTTATGACTGATGCTACAGGACAACCTTATCTGCATCTAAATTAATTTTCAAACCACAGGAATGAATCTTAAAAACTGGTTATAAGATTAGGGTTTAAATGATGTAGTCCAGAAAGAGTATTCATTCTGCTCACTAGCTGTGTAATGATCCCCTGAGCCAACTCCATAGTCAGATAAATTAAACGACGAAACGATATTCCTTTTCACCACATCTGGTATGCAATGATAACACTGAAGCTGTCAGGTACTCCCAGTCATTGCTTAGCAGCACCTTAAGGAAGATCAGAAGCAATTTGAAGTTTCAGGAAGTAATTCTCTAAAACGTAGCTGTGACTTTTCCTATGTGAGGTGCTTCAAGTTAGCCATGTAAGGTATGTAAGGATGGGAGAACATACCACAAGGCTGGAGAAAAGTGCAGAGAATTGAACTTCCATAACCTCTGCATGCAAGTCACACAGTGCTGAGGGTGTTGCAGAAAGCAGCAATCATGTGTTCGTGAAAGCACTTCTAAAGAGGGAACGAAAGGATAAGAAAACACTTTTCTTCCATGTACATGGCAAGTAAGGTTTAGTATGTCTTCTAAAACTTAGAGCATATTCTTTTCTCTGCCCAGATGCCCATCCCCCAGTACTTGGCAGGCATTATGATTTCCAAGTTTATAATTGCCTTCAGGCACCCATGCTCCACAGCATACTCCTTCCCTACACTTAAAACAGTCCTCCTACAGGAGTACAGCCCAGTATGCTCATACTTGATATTTTTCTCTCTTTTGAACTTTATCCTATTTAGCATATTTGGCACACCTTTCCCCTGGAGTAAGCTCCCAGTGACTGCTCTGGCAGGTGACACCCATCATTGCCCTTACTGCTTTGTCCTGGAAGGAATTTGGATGCAGTAATTAAGTCTGCATAGCTACCAAGGATTACAAAGAAATCAGTTACAAACCTAAGGAGAGAATCAAAATTTCAAGCATTTTCAGCCAACTAACTTGACTGTATTCTATTTAGCTTCCTAGGATGTATTTATGTCTCCATTTGCTTTTCAATCTGCATTGTGTCCATCATGCAGCAAGATGAATGCTCTCAATCATATTTATCTCAGAAGAATCCTCTTGCAAGATTAAACCCTATAAAGAGGAAGCAACTCATTTGGTTATTACTGAATTCACTAAATGTTTCACTGACAAGGAAAACAGTAAAGCTGAATTCCATTAATCAAATTGCCACCAAGTGATTAGGAGATATAACTCCTGCATCATCACAGGCCAGAAAATGAAACCACAGAAAACCTGTGATTAGATAAAAAAGAGCTTTGCATCAACTTGTGAACTCTGTTCCATTCTTACTGCAAAAAGCTCTTTTGAAACAACAAAACCACCACATGCCCTCACTCAAAGCCATTGATGAAGTTAGATTTGACACAATATACAGTGCACACAGCAGCAACATTTGGCTCTAGAGAGAAAATGCACAAAACCACTATAGAACTTCAAATACTCTAACAGAATTTAAAGAGACTGCGTGAGAAACACACATTTCGAGGACATCCACGATTGACCTTTGGTCACAAAAGCTCATAAACATCACCTCGTGAACAGGAAGGTGATCTTAGAGCCTAAACTGCCCGTAACACTCAATACATTTATACTTTCTCACTGCAAGACATACTGTGGTTCATTTGTTCCCTCCATTTTTTTACTTCTCTTCCCCAGCATCAGAATCTCAAAAGCATAGTAGAAAGGTAAGGGAAGAAAAGACAAACCTAATAATAATTTAAGTTAGTAAAGAATCCAAAGATTCATGAAACTGATTAGCTTTAGAGTATAGTTATAAATGTTTGGGTCTGAATCCTGGGTCATCTACTGCCAACACCTGCAAGTCCTCGAGCGCTTCCATCAGCGCTGCCTCCGTACAATTCTAAACATCCACTGGACAGACTACGTGACTAATGTGTCTGTTCTGGAGCAGGCAGAGGTCACCAGCATTGAGGCCATGCTGCTGAGAACGCAGCTGCGCTGGGCAGGGCACGTCTCCAGGATGGAGGGTCACCGCCTCCCTAAGATTGTGCTCTATGGTGAGCTTGCCACCGGCTGCCGCAAGAGAGGAGCCCCGAAGAAGAGATACAAGGACTCCCTCAAACAACACCTCAGCCTTGGCCATATTGACCACCATCAATGGTCCGCTCTGGCCTCCAATCGGGAGGCATGGAGGCACACCATCTATAACGCTGCTGCTTCCTTTGAGAGCGCACGTAGGATCAGTCTGGAAGAAAAAAGACAGCGTGGAAAGAGCCGTGCCTCGCCAATACAACCTGAGGAGACTTTCCACTGTGCCTTTTGCGACCGGACTTCCCTGTCTTGCAGTGGCCTTTTTAGCC
Source organism: Scytalopus superciliaris (assembly GCA_013400415.1). NCBI lineage: Eukaryota > Metazoa > Chordata > Aves > Passeriformes > Rhinocryptidae > Scytalopus > Scytalopus superciliaris. The sequence goes on from VXBX01009446.1 coordinate 1,611,491, forward strand.
ACCAGCGCACCTGTAGCAAGTGTGGGGAGAACCCTTCCCAAATCTTCATTCGTGAAGCCCAGCCATGATGATGATGAGGATAGTTATAAATGCACATTATAGGGTTGACTTGTGACTGTTGCTGATGACTAAGTGAATACATTCTGATATCAATTGCTTAGCAGCACAAACAGCTTTTAAAGTCGCCAGATAATGCAAGCTGCAGTTAATTTTACATTTTTCTTAAATGTAGCTAACATGCAAATAAACATAACTTTTTTTTGTGTTCAAGGGCTATCAAGCAGACCTTCAACTATTTTGTGCTTTAGAAGGAGAAGGGAAATTAGAGGCTTTAGGGTTCAGTGCTTTTTCAGTGTCTAAACTTTTAAAATAAATGGTGTTTTCTTAATTAGCTTCTCTGTTTTATGTGATACCTAATGTTTACCTCTATCTCCACTGAACACACAAAGAGAACAATTTTTTAATTCTTTTTTTTTTTAACTGAACAAGTTAGTACTCAATAAATCAGTGTTATGGATAATATAATAAGCCTTAAACACCTAAGTTCTGACCAAGGACCATAAATACTCAATGTTGTTAAGAGATGAAATTATTCCATTTTGTAACCGCAAAATTGGGAAGCATCATTCTCACATCATTGTCTAGAACTCAAATACATGGAAGGAACACAAGAGATATCCATGTGCAGGAGTGACAGTTCTGTTATTCATATATTCTTATATGCACATGCAATCAGAAATCAATCCTGCTTTAATTAGTGAGACAAAATTGAAAAATTGTAAGGCAACACTTCAGGTTAAAGAATAAAGTCCAACTTGCAGTGATTCTCTTAAGAATGCCTTAATTTCTGACTGGAAATAAGTTTCCAAGGCAGTTAGAAAATACTACAGGAAGCCTTCTCTGAAGACCTTTAGAATTTAAGAACTGTAAATAAAAGACTTGACTTACTGGAAGGCACCAAGGGAGTCAATCACTGCATGTTTTCTTGCTGCTGGATTTTAAATCTTATCCCAACATTAAAGCTCCCAACAACCATTATCTAAGAACTTCCAGGGGAATACCATATGCTCTTACGCAACAGGATGGTTGAGAACAGTTTTTCACATAGAGCTGCTGATTCTTCTGGCATCTCCCACAGCAAGAAGTGTTTTCCATTGCAATGCCTGGATGAATGGCCTATTGTTTTTGCTTCACATAGATTGTTTTTGTCTGTTCTCTCCCCTTTTTTTCTTTTTTTTTTCTTTTTAAATTTGGTCTGAAAATTATTCCCAGCATTTACAAGAGTAAGAAATTAACATAAAGTCTCAGAAAGAAGTACCCATTTATGCACCTTCCAAAACCACACCATACAGTTTTTAAGATGGCTATATGTGACTACTAGTAGCAAATTTGCATTTGTTTATTGAAGTGTCAAACTAGCAGAAAATGCTTTATTGTTTACTTTTTTTCATTCATCCTGTTTTACTTCTCATTGTACTGTGCAGTCCTTCAGCTTGTTTTTTTCTTTTCAGTGGCACATGAAGGAGACACAGGAAGGTGCTTGGCTGAACTCCATGAGATAACACTCAGCTGAACAAGACAAAAATATCAGTCTGCCTTAAAACCTGGTTTATAACCCTGTTTCCTATTTAATAATTTATTCCAATAACCACACTCCATTTACCAGGCTCATTTTCTGTGTAAAGGCTACTCAGTACAAAACCCAGAAAAGCAAATGGAAGCCAAAGATTAAGTTTGGGGCATCTGTTGACTTCACCTTTGGCATTTGTAGCACTTCCGAAGTCAGCTATCCTATCCTCCAAATACATATTGAAAAAAGGATAGAGTCCCCTAGGTGTGTTGCCAGGATCAGCTGTGTTCCAGGAATCCCAAAACACTTGCAGGATGAAGGAGTAGAACTAGAATGAATATTCCTAATTTGCTCTCAAATTGAACAAGCTGTTGACAGTAATTTAGGTTTCAACAGATACACCCACAAAAGGCTCAAAAACTGGAGCAAATCTGTTTAATTCAGAAGAGAGAAGAAACAGAGAGAACAGGAAAGCCCTAATCATCCTTTTTGCATATGCTCAAAACCAAAGCAACAGCACAGGTCCAAATGGGCTATGCCTACCATCTCTGCCAGCCCCTAACACAAGTTCCCCTACATGCCTGTAACAGATACTGCTGCCGGGGTCTCATGTGGGACTGTCAACCCTCAGTATAAGTCAAGTTCAGAAACCAAGGTGCTCAGGGGAACAGACACATGTGGAAGATGGGACGTTGCCAAGGGCTGCCACCGCACTCACACAGAGAGACTTGGAACTTGCCGCTGGATTTCCCAGAGCTGCAAAGCTTGCTTTGCTTTCAAAATACCCCACCTGACTAAAGTTATTAAGCACTGAACTATATTTTCTCACAGAAGGTTTATTATCTTTTTGCATTCTGTGTCATTTTGTTAACTAAGAGGTTCACACAGAGATCTTATCAGCGGCGTGTTGACAAAAGTAAAGAGCATTTACAATTGAAATTATGATAATACAATATTTCCTCTTGAAATAAAATGCAAGCTGCATTATCCATAACTGCAGCTTTTGCTCTGGCTTGAACAAGAAGCTTATTTAAAATACAATGTGCCTAAGGCTTCTCTAGCCCCATTTTATTGCTAGCTACGATAGAAGAAACAAATAGGTTTTCCAAATTTATTCAAATAGAGCTTTCATTGTTAAATGTTAGTCAGAAGCTCCATTTCCACTGAATTACTGAATGCCTTTATTCTCATTTAACTCTCATTTAAAGTCAAGGACTCCACCTACTTTCAGAAGCACCCAAGTCTGTGCTGGAGGAAGGAAGTTGATGATTTGCATATAACGGAAGAATGAAGGTTAGAGTCAGTTTCCCAAGGATGCCAGCACTGGGTCACCTTAACAGCATTTACAACTCAACCCATTCTGGCTTTTCACTAGGTAGTAACTTCTTGAAGGGAAGTTTTGGGTTTGGTTTGTTTTGTTAATGAAGCGTCACAAAAAAATGGCTGGCACTGAAAAAGTGTGGCCAGCATACACACAGAAAAACTGTGGAAAAAATTTTAAAAATACCCACTGTTTTAAATTCATTCAGTTTTTCTAAAAGAGTTGTAACTCTGAAAACTTAAAGATCGGCATTTCCTGAGGATTCAGATAAAACTGCTTAATTGCAGGTATCAGAGACAAAAAGTAGACCTGGCAGTCATGCTGCTGAAGAAATATACCAGTTCATTATTCATGTGCTAGCATTTGATCCATGTTGTATCCATGTAGGATCAAATCTTGTTGGCCTTTCTGCATGCTTTAAGTCCCAAAAAGGGGAAAAGGGGGAGAGCAAGCACAGATAACAATAACATAACAGAACAAGAATTTCTATTAAGTTGTGAGGTGGGAGAACCCACTGCATATTCATGTCCGTGTAGAGTAAGTACTAAAATGGACTTCCTACATAGGACCATCACAGAAGAGCAAGAGTGAATGCACTAGTTAGACATGGCAGGTGAGCACACCCATTTCAAACACACTGATCCAAACAGTTGTGAAGGGCAGAGGCACTTGTCCCTTGCATTCTTCCCAGTTGTGGAACACAGCTGGATGAAGGCTAAGAAGTGAATTGTCCAGAGCAATATGTGTTCCCAAAACAAGTCTCTTCCACTGCTAGTTTCCACTTGAGAAGCTTGTGCCATTTAGTGGTAATGTGAAAAAAGTTCAACATGGCAAAAGGTAACTCACTGTAAAATATGCAAAAGGAAGAAATACCAGAGAGGAGAAAATAAAAATTAAAAAATAACAAAAAAAACCCCCAAACCTACTCAAAGCCTATTCAGCTGAAAAGCCCCACGTCTTCAGTATATTTACTAAGATCACGCTATAACACTTTAAGGGCAGAAAGTCACAGGCAACATGTTGAGCTATATTACTACTCTAGAGCTACTTTAAGAAAAATAGCAGCAAAAAAACCATCAAATTGACTGTTTGCTTACCAATGCAAGATGAAAACTCAACCTTTCACATTTAGTCATTGCTTCCTTGAAAAGCAAATGAGGTATTTGACATATTAGCCCTGAATGGGTTCCTCAGGTCACTGGCAAGTCCCATAGGTGCTAATAGTCATCACAGAGCAACTTCCAAAGTACTCTGAGACTTCTTAATAACTACCAAGAAATAAACAATATCCAGATGTTTGCATATACATGGTTTCTCTTCCCTCTGTGCTTCTCACCCATACATTATATGACGGTATGCAAAGAGCAAGCATATTTTTAACTGAGCAGATTTGTTAAAAAGCAACCTTGGATCACCTGTCAAGGGTGCCAAGTGCTTGCAGCAAATCTTGAGACTGTGGACCTTGAAGGCAACATGCATCTCTCCAAAGCCTCATGTTTATCTAACTAAAGATAAAGCAAACATCAGTGAAAGCCTGCCTGCAAAGAAATGAAATCTATCAGAGACTGATATTCTATAGCTCAAAACATCATTGTATATGACAAGTGCTTCTTTTTATTGTGTCAGACACTTTCAAAACCAGAGAATCCTCCACTGTTATTACTGCAACTTAATACCTTCTAAAGGAATCTCTCACCTGTAACTTGTTGTTTATTTTCCTCCAGTACTTGATAAATGCCATATTTTCTGATCTCACATCTCTGTTGAGGAGTGAGCATTGTGGTGTCTCTGGCCATCCCACTTTAAGGAATACATGAATTTAAAACTGAACAAAGTAGTTCTGAGTTCATATTGAGGTCCTACTGAAATTATGACAACATAGGGTGGAGTTCAAGCCCTGCTACATAGAAAAAGTAACTAGCACCATGGTAAGTGATTTTTAAATATTACTAACTTGAAATGGTACATAGGCCACACCATCAGACATGATCACGAATTCTCTTTTGTTCAGAGCTACATTATATGCTGAGAGTTGGTGAACTGCAGATTTCCTGTTCAACATTCATGAAATTAAATATACAACAACCTCCTTAAGAACAGCAAAACGTCTTTGAGACAGACCTTTTGCCTATAATGCTTAAAATGTACATCAGGCTTCTACAGAGTAGCAGAAAAAGATATTAATGATGGAAATATGAAAACCAGGCATTTCTCAGAAGCAGGACTCAGGAGAGACAATGAATTTAAAATGTTTAACTTGGAAACCCACATACTTGTGCAGAGATGGAGCTATCTTACAGAGGATCTGGAAATAACAGACATTATTCACAAGTAGTGAATTTTTAAAGTTAGTTTTCTCTCTATGACTGTTTACTGCCTGTCTAGAACAGCAGAAAGGAGAGCAGCATTAGCAATTTGGCCTAAGGTCTTCAGGGAAAGAGACTCTGCCCTACTTTGACAATAGCAGTTGCTGAGGCAAATTAGGTCTCTGACAGGGATAAAATGAAGTTCAACTGTTGGCACAAAAGAGCTCCCATTGATTTTGGCCTCCTTCAGCTGATGTAAATAATCAAGTAACCATAAATTTGGCAAAGAATAATTGCTGCCTTGTCCATTACACAGTGTACTCAAAAAGGCATTTAAAATCACCTTGAGCAGAGGGAAAAGGAGAAAGAAAAGCTGAGCTCAGACAGTTCTTCTTCATTAAGTTCTATTCTACAATGAACGTTACCTGCAACAACACAATCATCTTTCAGTGAAAGTGGAAAAAGAGTTTGGTGGTCTAAGGAGGAGGTTTGAAATTCTATGCTCTGACAGGGTCAATGGGCTCTTAATTCTGCCAGAAAAAGGAATTTATGAAGTTTCATTTAACCTGCAGACAAGCTCATTTGAAGCAAAGTGATCTGTGAGCCGTGGACCCAGTGATGCATGGCTCACGATAAATTTTGCTCAAGTTCAACTTCTACAAGGCTCCCTAAGGGGAGTTCAGCTCATGTTCCTGTAGCCTTGACACAAGACCAAATTTTCTTTAACCTCTTGACCTGTATGCACAAGATTTTTTCCGGCACTCATCTCCACTTCAGCCAGGATTGCAGTACTCCAGTTACATGACAGCATCCTAACAGGACTCTTCTTTACTGAGAGGCAGTTGCTACATCAACAAACACCTTTCTCTTAGGAGATATGTCACAGGCACTCCCCCAAGACCAAAAGTACTCGCTATTCAGTTTGAGCTAACATCCATGCCTGGGCGGTTTAGCAATTAGACACATCTCCTCTGGATAGAGACTCTCACTACCACCACATAGAAATTATTCTGGCTTCAGAACATGTGGATCATCCCTAGCCTGCTATGAAATTCTTCCAGCTTCTGACAAAGTGGCCTTACACAAAATGTGGGCGTTACCTTCTTAATTCATAGAAACAAACACCAGAAAGTCATATCCCCAAATAAAGGGAGTATAACAATTACCTTTGTTATTGCAGGCATCTCCAGATTTGCAATCACCTTTTCTTCAACCAAATCTCAAGTTTTGTACAATGATAAATTAATATTTAAACTTATATAAAGTAGAGTATAAAACAGTTGTTGCAAAAAATAGTTGGAAATCAACACTTATGTTTCCCACAGTTGAGTCTAAGCACAAGGATTCTAACAAACCTGCACAGATCAGTGTCTCATAAAGGGACTATATTTATTAAATAAAAATCATTACATCCCCTTTTATTATTTTTTTTTTTAGAAGTGACTGTTTTGGTGATCTCAGTGAAAGTTTAAAAAAAATTTTCTTTCCTCATTAAGTACATCATTTTGCTCGTGTAAAAAAATAGCAAGTCAAATACACTTAAAATCAGATTGGATTTGTTGTTGCTTAATACAATAGTATTGGTGAAACTTCCAAAGGGGATGAAGGGAGAACCAGAATCTTTTTTAGGAAAAAAAAAAGGACCATTGTTATTTTATGAAGCACATTAGGCACCTTTAGGAATGTTTGGTGACTTCAGAGGATTTTATGTCTATTTTAGCTGCCGTGTCTTAATATCTCCTAAAAGAAAAAAATAAGCAGAGAAAAGCTGTACTGATCTCAGAAGAGCTCAAGTGGTAATAATAAAAGCACTTCCAGTTGCCAGGAAAAGAAAAAGTGTTTATACCAGCTTTTATGATAGAAAGCAATAATGCCCGAAAATCACGTATAATGACATCTGCGGATGGAAGAACTACTACTATTGCTACTTTTATTAAGTAAGGAGATGTGGGAATAACATGCTCATAAAGGCTCAGGTACCAAATTTAGGTTTATTTGCAATGTTTTCACTATGTCTGAAGAGGCTGCTGTTATTGCCGAAGACTTACAAAAGAAAGCAAAATTAGTCCAAAAGACTTTTCCAATATCAAGAACAAAGGCCTCCAAGGGAAGAGATCAGCAAAACCTACCAAACAAGAACATAATTTATTAAAATGTATACATTTCAACAATGACATTCGGGGTGGGGGGTGGGGGGGGAGGGAAGAAACCAAAATTAAGTACCCTGACCCTTTGAAAATGGAAAATTTCGAAGAGTTTTTAGCTATCTCTTCTTGCATTTAATTTACATTTTTATAATTTCTCAACCATTGCATGACATTGTACTGACTGTTAATTTGCTAAAAGTCAATACCCACTGAACACACATGACCCTTTTGACTTTTTTTGGCCTTTTTTTCCCCCCCTCAGGACAGAAAAGATGGCTATGCTGATATGCAGCTGTTCTGCAACAATGAAAATAAAACATCCAAACATCACACCCATGCTACATAACCTCAGTCAATGAACACTATGTTTCCCATGTTACCATCTGCTGATGCTGTGAAAGCCTAGATAAGCACCTGGCCTTGTTTGAAACACCACAAGGATTTTTTTTTTTTTTTATTTTTTAATGGCTCTCAAAATATTCACCTGCAAAAATCCATGGGAACAAAAAATTCCTTCAAAAATGCATGAAAATCACAACATTGGTACTGCTCTCTAAATGAAAGCCCATGCAGACCGAGGCATGAACATGCTTAGAAACACAAAAAATCAGCCTCAGTTATTCTTCATCTTTAACAGATTCATCTAAAACAGACTATGGCAGCTTTAGTAAAAATGGGGGTTCTATGTAGAAAAAGCTGTTGAAACAAATACAACGGGAAAATTCTCATTTATGACTGCATTACAAGAAAGAACAGAGACATCGATGGAATATTGATGGAATACTGAGATATTGAAGAATTGAGGACTAAAGTAGGTACACTGAACACCCAAAAAACTGCAACTCAGCGTTTTTAAGGTATCAAAAGTGACTACGCAACACACGGACTGGAAAAGCAGATCAGATCCCCCCTCAGTTAGATAATAAAGCACCACAACTCAGCTGGCAGACCTTCAGCCTATAAACAGAATCATTGTATTGATGGTATCCATGCTATTCTCCATGAAAAGAGTGACCGAACAACCTCTGTTGGGCATCGTCTGCGGGCTAACTTGACTGACCGACTTCCAGTATTTCAAATGGAAAAGCTAATTCATGTTGACAAGTACCTCAAACTACCAAATATCTGCTGTGAATCAAAGGCAGAAATCAATGATAATATTATTTAACATGTGACTAGCACAAGTTCTGAGGATTCATTTACATGCAAGTTTATTGAATATTCAAAATATCAAGTAAGTACTGCTATTTTAAAATAAAACCCACACAGTTTCAGTCTATTGTAATAACATACAGATTTTGAAGAGGATTAAAGGGATCTTACAAAGTCCTTTATACATTTCAAATTCGGCATCTCAAAAACTGATTTGAGGTTAAATTACCATCTTTATGAAAAATCCTTTCAAACACTCCTGAGACTTTGCCAATACTTTTTCACTATTTGTGCCTGTGCTTAAAGGTACCTTATTTTCGCTGAAGGTAATCCTGCTCATAATTAACAGCCAAAACAGATTAATCTTAACTATTTTTAAAGTTTTTTAACTTATTATGCACTGTTCAATTAAGCTTACTTAAAAACTACAATTGAAAGCAATGCAGTTTTCCACACAGATAATAGAAAAAATAAGGAATCATTTTGTTGCAGCAGCTAAAAGTTGAACTTCTTACTGTGTCCCCTACTGACTACTTCTGCTTATTGTTGGAGATAGAATAATTGAATATTGATGCAGGAACTGTCTGTGATCCGCTGTAGCATAACTGTACTCCACTACTCCAGAAAAAGAAATAAAATACCACACTAGCTGTCAGTGGGAAGTGGCATGTACTGACATGTGGTAGCATCAACAGTTGATACAAGTGGTCACTGAAATGTATATTTGATATTATAAGAACTTATAAGTATTCCTCTCTGAACATCTCCAGATTATTTTATTGTATTTAAAAATACCAATAATAATTACTGCATTTGATCATATTTTAGTATAGTCACAACTGATCTTTATCAGTCCTACTGAAAAGTAATTACACTTGCACAAAAGATGCATTTTGAATACACAATTCTTCATTGCTATAAGTTTCTTGATACTCTGCTTTATAAACCCCACATAGAAGACACTCCTAATCTAAAGAGATGGCACAATTGTGTAATCTAAAATTTAAACACTGTGTTGGAATTAATCATGTCAAAAAGGTGTGGGTTTTTTGTAAACTACACTGTCATTCTATCATTTTCATCACTTTGTCCTTGTTTAGAATTATTACTGACTTGAGTTATGGTTTTGTACCAGTACAGAAGCAGGAACCTTCAGAACTGTTGTTGAATTCACAGCTCAAATGAGTAAGGGTTGGTTGGTGGAATTGCTTTTTCATATGTTTAAATTGGGAAAGGAATCTCCCTTTCTCCTCCACAGCCTCTTTTATTTAACAACTGCTTTTCAGTTTTTGGCAAGTGTCGCACTTGCATTTGCATATACTAAGATTTCATAATAAATGAAAGAAAGAAATGAAAGAATACAAAACGTGCCTTCTAAATTACTTGCAGCAGGCTTCATGATGTTTATAGTTCTCTCCCCATAGCTCCAGCTAATGAGACTATTTTCAGTAACAGAGAGAACTTTAATAAATCACATAGGGGTACCTGCAACTATTAGGCTCATGCCAGGAACATGCTGAATACAAGAAGACTGTAATTTTAGGTTGTCTTATTAATAGAAGCTCCCCATTTGATCTTTCCTTTAGTAAAGTTACCAAGAAAAAAGTCTACTTGAAAATTCATATAAAGTATACACTAGGGATGCTAAAAACAACCCAAAATAAGCATTGCACATGTAGAAAGTATATAATTTTTATTAATCTCCTTTTTCCCCCCAGAGTATCAGCAAGCTTTCTTAGGTGCCCTTATTTGCACATTTGGATCAACCTGTTTTGTATCAACTATACCTTACAACACAGTTTAAATTGTCTCATCCTGAGATATGTAAAATTTTCATCACTTACATTTCCAAAACATAGTCAATACAATTCCATTCACTTAATCATAAAGAAATGTCCTGTCATAAGTAGCCACCAATTCCCATCATTTCTAAGAGAGGAGGAAGGACAAAGAGTGACTCATGCTATCAGAAAGCACAGATGATGGGTTAATCCCATGAGACATGGCAAAAATGCTTTTCTTACAGTGATCACTTTGAGCAGCCTCCAGCAAACATTCCCCTCTGAGAAAACAGAAGCTGCCAGACACACTGGAAGAGGGAAGTTCTGACTGAAAATCTCAGTAGAAACTCTCTAGAGTGAAAAATGACTGAAAGGATATATGAAATGAAACCAAATTTAAAAAAAAAATCTTTCAAATACATTAAACACAAATTACTTTAAGTAACTGTATTAGTCTACCAAAACTATCTGGAATAAAATAAATAAATAAATAAAAAGCCATGCCAGATGCTATATTTTACTTGCTTTTCAAATAATTACTTCCCAACTTGCAGTATTAACTGAGCACATGGGCTTTCAAACCCTAAAATGACATGAAAATGTGTATTTTGAGGAGGACAAATTTTATAACTATTTTCAGTTAAAAGTTCAATTTGAGATCCACTGTTGTATGTAAGCAGAAATCTTATTGCAGATGTATTTACTAGAAGCAGATTAATTTTACGGGATTTTTTTTAACGTACTGTAGTATTTTCTGCAGTCCTTCACTTAACAGTCTAACTTCTTGGAAGAGAAAATTGGAAAATATCCATCTCTAAAACATAATTCTATTAAAAAAATACAGAAATATTTACACTAACTTTTAAATGCTTTCCAATTTGTTCCAGCAGTGGGCAAATTTTTGGTCTTTTTAGCATAGGGAGGATAGTGCAAACCACACAGCACATCAAATCTGAGCTTAATTTGAGGATTAAGCAAGTGAGAGAAAGTTCAGGAATTGTGCTCTCCTGACAAGAGAATGGGTATTGACAGAAGGACACAGAGATGATTAAGTGGCACATACCAATTAGTGCACTTAAGCTCTGAATTACTAATGAAATCAGAAACATCTGCCTCTCTTATCAGCTTCTCCTTAAGCCTTTCTCATTTTTAAGTCTCAATTGCCCCAACATAATTGTCATGCGCAATGTCCACCGAGCAGAGTTTTCCTGGCTGTCCTTTTCCTTGCTTAGCCATGGTGATTGATGACCCTGGGAAACAGACCCTGCAGAATATGACGAACGTTATTGACCTCAGACTGCAATAGAAATGCCTCTTTAGAAACTAATGATATAAGGCATGATTGGATTGAAACTGGGAAGACTGCACTGAACACACCAACAGTGATTCCTTGCAATGCCATCTGGCAAGTGCAGGCTGGAAAGGCAGCTAAAAGCTTCACCACTTAGAGCCGCTGAGAGCAAGACACAATGGAGATGAAGCGAGATCAATTAATAAGAAAAGATGCAACTGAGTCTATGCCAAGGGCCCAGTATCACTAAAAGCAAAACTATTTCTGGAGAGCCTTGTTGCACATACATCCAGAAAAAGCCGTGTGATCTGATATTTAAAGAGCAACTATAACGGGAAAGGAAAATTACCAAATGGCAGGAGCCCAAGGCATCAGCCAACAACTCCAGTTGGAAATTAAGGAACTGCAGCACTGAAACAAGGAGAAGGAATTACTCCTGTAACTAAGCAACCAATTTTTCAAAGGAGCATTAGAAAGGCAGGTTACCCCTCCAATCACAATATGACAAAGATATTTGGCCACTCTCTTGATTACTGCAGATTTGAGAGATATAGCAGACTTAGACACACTTTTTCACTCCTACAGGCTACAGGAAAACTAATGGCATGAAAACTGAGCTACATACAGCACTGGCATCTCAAGGACCTGTGTAACAAGTAGACACATATCAAAAGGCCACTTTCTGAAGTACCAATAGTGTACTCTAACAATAAAACGTTTCAATTTTATTTCAAATTATTTCAGCAAAACTAAAATAATACAGAAGATGCTAAAAACAATGAAGCAGTAGAAACAGCTAGCATACTGATTCATGCATTAAAGGCAAAGGCAAAGAAGGAGGAAAGCCAAAGAGAATAAGCAAGAAGTATTGGAGGAGGTAGTTTTTTTTTATTCTTTTCTACTTGGTTAAGATTTAAAAAAAAATGCAAGCCTTTATAAAATGCTGCACTGCAAAGCATTATAAACCAAGTTATTGTGTTGCTGGAGGTTATAAAAATGAATTATAGAAAGGACTGAAGACACACAGAAAAAAATACGTTCCTGCTATAGTATGGTTTTTATTGCACTTATTACTGAAAAATTTTGCTACAAAGCCTGGCTAGAAGCAGTGAATTTACCTATGCCATAAACCCAATGCCAAATCAACGGATCATATATCAGCGTTTGTAAGAAATGTATGAATTTACAACAAATCTACAAAGGTGGTTCACTGCAGCAAGACAAAATCACATATCAAATCATTTCTGTTTCTATTTTCTCTGCACACATTAGCTGCTTGCTGAAATAAGCACTTTCAACAAAAGTCAAAACAGCTGTGGGTTTTGTGTAGAGAGGAGCAATGTTAATTACAGCAGCTTAAAAAAATATCCTCGTTCTTTACTTATTTTGAACATGATCAAAATTATTGCAACCAGAGTTGGATTCTGTTTTGGCCCCTTCCTTGCCACCAGAACCTGAGCACTTTCATGCCAAGCTATGGGCCAATGGCAGCCCAGGAGCATCCCTGTCCCTTTCCAGACACCCCCTCCTGTCCTTCTCCTGCCTTCAGTGAAGGCTGGAGGAGAGTAGGAAAGCTAATAGTTATGAGGAGTTGAATGATCCTATTGAGTGATGTCTATAGCAAAAAGGTTGCCCACAATTAAAGCATAACTAAATTGTTGACTACTTTGCATTCCTATATATCTTATTTGATGAGAATGCCATTTGGAGTTTACAAGTAGATTGTCAACCAAGAGAGAAAAACATTACTGCTAATAGGAGATGTAGAGAGGAGGCAACAAAGATCTGCAAAGGCAGCCCCAGACAGTCATACTATGGATCAGATAAATTCAAGAGCCAGAGCAAAACACAACACTCATGAGACAAATTTGGCATTGCAGATTGAGAAGGTAAAAAAGAACATTTTGAATGCTTCTAATGCATTTAAAATAAACCTGCAAGAAGTGAATAGAAACAATTGTTCCTTGTCACTGAGGAAATGCTATGCACGAGCTTATGAATAATATTAAAAAGAAAAGACCTGGTTTAGAACATAAAATACAGTCTCCACTACCAGTGATAAAAAAAATCCTCTGCTTTAGCTGATTATTTAACAAAGCAAGCATTTCTTGAAATGTGCTCATATCTTCTGAAGCTAACAGGCTACTTACAATATACCATCTTCAAAATTCACCTTCCAGATAGGAGCATGCAGCTAAATTAATAGAATATTTAAATTGTTTGGGGTTTAGTACATTTATTAAATACCTGTGTTATGTATTAAACATGTTTTCATATTTTTGCTCCCTGTCCTACAATTTTCCTTTTATAAACAAATTATTTCTATTATTTTAGTTCATTACATATATACCAGTGAGGGGTTAATTTGTATATTATCACAGCCACATATTCTGATTATGAAATCCTCTTAATCCATGGAATTCGCAAAATGCCAATATGAGGCTCCCAAACTTGAAACGCTGTCCTCAGTGCATCATGTATCCAATGTCTCCTGATTAATGCAGTATTTATTCAGTGGTTGTCTGCTTCATAGAAAAGTATTAATTCTATTTAGTACAGTATTGTTCTCTGTTCACTTGGTTTCTTTCTCCTCAGCACTTAGTTCTGGCTCACTCTCCATCAGTTTGTTTCCCACAATAAACTCTTTAGCACATTCACCCCATTACCGAGTCCAGCAATGCAGCAGAGTCCTGAACTCTCAGCTTAGAGGGAAATTCTTTCACCTTCTAGATCTGTTTGAACAACACTACAGGCTCAGGCAGTTTTCTCTTCCATTAGTGTCATCAGTGCCAGACAGGTGTTTGTGGTACTTGGTATGCTTTACAAATATTAACTTAATACACCTCCCCCAAGCAGAGCAGAGGCTAAAAAGGTGCATCCATTGCATCAGAGATGTGTCATGACCTTCAGCAGAAGCTACAGTTTCACTAATAACAATATTTTTATCTTCTATTTCCTTCTTAAAATTTAAAAAGTATTTATGCATCTCATGCAAAAGAATGTATCTGAACAGGTTAACACACTATTTTCTGAACTATGAAACACACTTATCTAGTAAGCACTGACATTCTTTACTCCAGAAAATAAATTCACTATAGTGAATTATCAAAAAGGAAGTTGAAGAAATTTCAGAATAAGTGATATATTTGCTCTCATTTCTGTTCAAGCTTTCTCTGTGAGTATTTAGTATCTTCTAGTTGGTTGTCACCTAAAAAAAAAAAGGTTCTTTTCACCCATGGGATAGGCCAGTACTACAGAGATTTGTTCCATTTTTCTTAGGTGAGGTTTGCTTCTGCATTACATATTACACACACATAAAAAAAATCTACAGATTGTACATTTATTAGAAGTGTGATGGGTTATTGGTTTACCCATGAGCAGCAAGCAGTCTTAGAAAGGCGTAAATCAGTGTTTCCACCACATATCTTTTGTGTCCTTCAGGAGGACATAAAATTCACACTGCTACTGCTGCGCCTTGTGCGGCAGCATTGATCATCCCACTAGAAAACTGCTGCTCTGCTGGACAGAAAAAAAATTCTACAGGGAAGACTGGATTTCAAAATAACTTTCAATAACAGATCCAACCTTTCATTGCTCTTAGCATCTGTCTACAAACATCTTTTCAACCAGCACTTCAGTAAATCACATTTTAAAGGAGAGGGAAGGAGACAGAGCAGACATCTAGAGCAGTCTGTGCTACAGAGCTAATAAGTCAAAAGAGTAGCATAAGCTTGGGCTTTCATTCCTCATTCTCTCTCTGAACTAGCATCTAACAATCAATATTTCTGAAATGTCAAACACAGACACCTCCACCCAATCGGTATCCAAAGATGAGATACTGAGGATGGTGGGTGGAATGGCAAAAGCTCAGAAGCTGACCTTTCCAATATGAATGAATGCAATTTGTCTTTCAACCTGGGTTGGAAACAATCCCAGGTCTCAGCAGTAAGGTCTGTGGTTGCATCAAGTAAGCCAGCCAGCTTTTCACTCTGCAGCAGGACTTTTGCTAACAACAGCACTCTTCACAGGAGGAAGGCAAGACACAGTTTGCAGAGCACTTTCTGGGCTCAGCTTCACCCATGCTACAATCAACCAACTGCACTGTGAGAGGAGAGGGACTGGCCCTGCACACCAGACTGGCCCTTTGAGAGAGAGGATTTCCTCCTGCTGTAAAAACAAATCCAGTCCTGTTTAAGAGATGAGACACACATCTGTAGCTAGCGTGCCTCACCATTTCTGTTGCAATTTAAATTAGCTGAGGAGTTTCTTCTTTTAAAAACCAAACAAACAAAAAAACCCTTAAAATTTCATTTAAGTCACAAACCACAAAATGCAATACCCTGAGATGTCACAAGAAAGGTCTGATATCAAAGAATCAGAATACAACTATAAAAGCTTTCCAATCAGGCTCAGGTAAGAATGCACAGGCATACTGTGTTTTCATGCAAGTCAGCTTCATAAAAGTTCACACTGACCAACATCCTTGTGTTATTTAGCACGTGCGACTGATTGCTCTCAGCCAGCTCTTTTTCCTGACATCATTATGGCCTTCTACACAAAATAGAAGATCCACAACTATCTCTGAATATCCTTCACGAGTTCTGGCTTTGAAGTACCATGAAGCATTTGGAATCTGACTGATATTAAGACTAGCATCTACACCAGTGTGTGACTAGGGGGGGTGGGGTTGTCATATACTTGCATATGCATGTATATCATGCTGTGTGCATATACACATACCCAAAGGATGTGCCTTGGGGAAGTACAGAAAGTTCTTTATTTCAGTGTTTTTAGGTATCTTTCATCAACAGGACAATGTGCAGCTACATCATTTAGGGTAATAGGAAGCTGTGCAGATCAGCAGCCCAAGGCAGGGCTGATTGCAAAGCCAGGGTTACACTGCTTAGACCACTGAGCAGTCCAGTATGCTCCACTTCTAATTTACAGCTTATACTGACTCCAAGGATGAAATGTTTTCACACATCATTTTGAATTCTGCATGTTATACACTTTTATCAATGCACATGAAATATACCACACATGGAAAATAATTTAGGTAAAAAAAAAAAAAGGCAGCAGTTTTCATTTCTCATCATCTTCCCCTTCTTGCAATACATTCATATGAGTTACTGTGGAAATGCTTATTACTTGCAAGATTATGAGTATGCACACGGAAGCAATTAACAAATGAAATGCTGTGGAAAATGCCACTTGAAAGATACGATCTTCTGCAAAGCAGTATCCTATAAGGCAATTAAAAGGAACATTACCAAAATCTTGGCAAATCTGCACTAAGACTGTCATTCTTTTGATGATGAAGATGAGAAGAGAAACTGTTCATTTTGCAAAATCAGTGTGTTGCATATGAGTGTGTAAAATTTCAAGCTATATAAAATTATCTTGCAAAAATACACAGCAGCAGCTTATTTGACTGTAAATTAGTTGCCTCACCACTTCTACCTTTCATTTTGAAAACAACTTATATTCATGACAATCTAGCATTACCAATGAATTAAGAAACAGTTCACTATGCAAAAGCATAATTACACTTTAAATTTGCGGAAAATAATTCACCAACCCTGCGTTAAGTGGAATACCTCACTTCTACAGAAGCAAACAATGCAGTACGTAGACGTAGGATTTTGGCACTTAAAAAGTACTCCCAGTGAACCTGAAGTGGAACTATTTTACATGATGTTCCTTTACAAATTAGCTGATAAGACAGTGCTAGTAGAGACCAAAACTAGCAGCAATTAATGTATCTATATTTTGCATATAACTAGAAGATTCATACTATTAAGGCTTTATTGGCTCTCTGAAAAACAGAATCAAGGGAACACAGAAAAAAAACTCATCTATAAAATACTTAACTTTCTTTCCCCAGAAAATTCATCTAAAGAAATACAATCTTTTAAGTTGAAATTTATTCTTATGAAATTATCTAATCTACTCTGCAAGAAAATATGACTGTGATCTGGCTCTATATCATGCTAAGAACTGAAAACCTTAGAATGAGAGCCTTCAGCATACCAACATCTTCTGAGATATCAATACATCTATAAAATAAATATCTATAAATATACATAAATTTACATGCAGCATCATGAATATAGTACCAGAAATTAGTTCCTGAATTAATTATAAGTTAAAAAATACACACAAGACTGCAAGAAGAAATCAACTGAGGGCAACATGAATGAGCTGCTCAACGTGTTATGTTTCTTCCAAGTTCCTTTCCTTTCACTGGAGATTTCTGGCATATTTCACTGCTATGCAAGGTCTTGATGCTCTCAGAAAACACTGCCATGTGGAAGACAAGACGTCTGCTTAAAGTT
Organism: Scytalopus superciliaris; assembly: GCA_013400415.1. NCBI lineage: Eukaryota > Metazoa > Chordata > Aves > Passeriformes > Rhinocryptidae > Scytalopus > Scytalopus superciliaris. The sequence continues at coordinate 1,629,394 of VXBX01009446.1, forward strand.
TCTTCTTAAAAATTCAAATCTATTCCCCACTTTTGAAACAGTAATAAAGGAAACCATCAGTTTCCACCGTTATTCAAGGCCAGAGCCTGGTCACTGATAGGAAACAAGCAAAAGGGAAGGCAGTTCGCTCCATCCACTCACCACCTGTTTCTACTTGAACCTCTCAGGAAGTCCAACAGTGGTTTCCATCCTTTGCAAACTCCAGCAATTGCAAGAATATTAACCAAAAAATTACAAGTATTAATTAAAATATCACCTCAATTGTTTAGAAGGGATTTCATCCAATTGTTTATTTTCTTTCTGTTCATATAGAAAGGTTATACACCTGAGAGGGAAAAAATTAATTAACTTAATGGTCTTTGACAATTATTAACTGTGTATTTCAGATAAGGAAGTGAAGACACTTTCATTAAAACAAATATACAGGCAGTAAGAATTTCCAATAAAATAAGTCACATAAATCTGCTTAAACAAATTAATAGACATATTGTTTGTTATACCAGAAGACATCTTAACTTCCCTGTCATTTCCTTTAGACATGACAAAGAAAAGAAAAAAATCTAAATCAAATACCAGAAGTAGCTTAGTCTAAAAGATTTATAAAGATAAACTCATTCCTGTAACGTAAGTTTTATTTTCCTTAATCAGGTTGATCAATGTTGCCCCCAAAAGATATAAAATGCTCTACAACATGGAAAGTTCCTCTCCCTGCAGATTACTTTTCTGAAAAACCTGTATTTGCTGCTTTCCCCACATGAGATTGACAACGTTATTTCACACTGCTGACACACACTTACACAATCAACTTCCTAATGAAAATTAAAACAAACAAGACTAAGATCCAAACTAGCCCTTGGAGAGTTTTGATTAATACAGAATCCATTAGGCATCTGTTTCATTACATGATGCAGACCTCTAGATTAGAGCAGCATTAATAACTGTCCACAGACTGAGACATTAACATGAGTTTCTATAATGAAACCACAATGAACAGTGCAACCCTGGATGATACATTTGGCCTTTACCATCATACAGAAGCAATGCAATTTGGCAAAAGATTTGAATAAGCATCCCAGTCTACAACTGATTACTTAAAACCCTTGGCACTTTCTACTCAGTATTATTTCACTTTAGATGCATGAAAGTAATGCAGGAGTGGATATTTCTCTAAAATTCTGCTTTTACCAACACCTACTCACAGGCAGCTAATGCTTGCTTTGCTTTCCTTGTGAAATGAATGTGGGTTTTTTATTTTAAAAAGTAAAGAGTTGGGGTATTGCAAAGTAGTTGAAAGGTCTTAGTCAAAAGAGCACTTGAGTACTTCTGATTCAAGACTAGTTGATCAGGTTAGCCCCAGCTGCCACATGCATGTGCTCCTAATCCTCTCACTCTAGCAGAGGACAGGACCCTGAGAAAGCAGCACAGGTGTCAGGAGAAAAAGCTCAGCACAGAAGAAACAGCACAGCATGTTTGTGCAAGCTAACATGCCATGCCTGCTGCCTTCCTTTCCATCCTGCTGGTTGGGGTGTGTCAGTGAGCAGTGGAGGGCTCACTCAGCCCCCCAACCCCCAGTGAAGCTCACACATGTGACAAGAGACCCAATAATTTGGTCCGTGAGGGGCATAAAGGGAGCCTATGTCCTAGCAGTCCTCTCATGTCTAGTGAAATCAACTGCTTCCTGATGAGAAATTCCTTGCTGAAAATACACCCCAAACAACTGTTATGGCTTCAAACAAATTCAAACAAACGCAGAGAGCTGAGCCAGGAACTACTGAAGCAAAGAACTGGAGTTAAGAGAACTTCACCTGCATTACCCGCAACTGTATTTAGTCACTTCTTATGTAGCCTTTTGATTCAAAGTCAACTTTTCACAGTCTTGGGAAGCTTGACTTCAGTTTTGCCAGAGATAAACTGTAGTTATAACAAAAACCTCTTTAACTGGCAAAAGCATAACTCTTGTTCAAAGAGCAACTGCACATTTGTTTTTCACAATTACCTTGCTGTGTCAGTAACCTGTTCACAAAGACATGCATCTTTTTGCCCTTCACAGTCAATAACTGATTTTCTACAGTCCATAGTTTCACATTAGAAAAAAAGATGATCAATTATCCCAACCAAAATATTTCAAAATCATTATGAGTAAAAGTGAAAATTCATTCCATTTATCAACTATGGAAGAACTCAATCAATACCAAGGAGGTAGACCAGAAGACAGTAGCTGAAGTATTCCCATAGAATAATTCTTCCATAAATAGAGCAACAAAGGTGCCGGGTTTCCAAATCTCCTTGCGAGCCTGGACAACTCCACACGCACCAATATGATGATCAGAGAAGCCAAATTATTGAAGAAAGTTCACATACTTATACACTTTTCATATCTGTCCATGAGCAGTGGTCAGCTACCATAGGCTGCATGTTACCAACACGAGCTGTTCACACGTTCCTATTCAGGCCATGATTGGTTGGCAGCTTCACTCAATATGTCTTGTTATTGCTAATTGTCTATCTCATTATTTTTACTTTCTCATCCTGAGCTTATCGTGGTTCCCTTGGCCTTTTTGGCCTTTCTCAGCCAGTAGCTGCGTATCTTGAATAAACACCAGGTGTTGTCATCTACGCTCTAACTACATCTTGAAACACTGCATTTGTACAGAGCAGTCCTACACAAGGGTGGATTCCTTTACATACAGGGCAACAAAGAAGAAAATATAAAGACAAATTCATGGTCTTGTAAGGCTTTCTGTATTTTTAAACCCATTCAGTCAGTCAGAGCATACTTTTTATACATACACCAACCCTTGATATACTTTCACAATCGGGGAAGCTTTCTGTAAAAGTTCGTAGTTTAATCCCTAATCCAATCCCAACAGAGGATGACTTTACTGGAATCACATGGAACTATGACAACATGAAAAGATATTGTGAAACAATTTTTTATGAACACTCCATTTCCATAGGAAATCCATCAGGATTTGAAACTGACACTCTGAAAATACTTTTCAAAATAGCAGTTAAAAGAAGGAAATACATACACCTCCCATCTAGATGTACAATATTTGCAAAGTACGCAAGCCAATGTGTAAAAACCAAGGCTTGGTACTCATTCTGAAGCAATCAGCACTTTCCTCACTGGTCCCTATACAGCCAGCAATGAAATTAGAGAAAGACCCTAGAGGGACCAAGAGTCTGTCTGTAATGACAATCACAGATTAGCAGGGATGATTAATGTCATCTGAAGTTATTTAATAATTCGGGATTCTTCAGTGTAAGATATGCAATTTCTTACAGCAGTAATTAAGCATTCATATTCTTTTCGTTGTGTCTATGTGAGTCTCTTGCACAGTTTAAAGGACAAATCTTCATTTCACTGCCAACCAGAAGTATTATTAGTCCTCTACCTGGACTCACAACACTAATATTCTTCTTCCTAAACACAGCAAATTAACTGTGTGCTTGAATTGTAGGTGCTTAATTCCTCCAATGGTTTCTTTTCTGCTCTACCTATCCCACCAGCATTAAGTATTTAATGCATTACAGGAATTTGTGGAAGTTGCTATTGACTTTAGAGTAGGGCAGTAAGTACTGCAGTAAAACACTACACATTTCTGGTCATTTTGCAATAGAGGTATTTGTAGTTTATAAAATCCATGTCTCTTCAAGCAAGAAAAGAGAATATGACGATGCATATAATTAAGACTGGCATACATATATTTCAAAGTAAATATGAAATCAAGCTTTTCATAAAGTCCCATATGCAATTTCATTTCACAACCTTTATGTTGATTATATATTTATTAACAAAATTTGGTCATTACATTAACATTAAATTAGAATATTTCATGTTATCATTTGATGCAGTTCACACATTCATATTGCAGCAGAAGAGGAGATATACTTCCATTTCTCTGAGATTAATGCAACAGAATTTTGTGGTTTCATAATTGGTTTCATATCAGCACAGAACCATGACTTAAAAAAAATCAGATGATGTATTGCCTTCTTAGAAGAGCTTGTCTGAAACGACATTTCAACCCTATTAAAACACTTATTTAGTCTAAAACTAATTTGCAGAATATTTTTGAAGTAATACAAATCATATCAGTACGCAATCTCTTTTCTGTTCATAGTTCAACACTGACACCCTTTTCCGCAACATTTCTCCTATCACTGCTCCTGAGAAAGCTGGTAGCAATGAAAGGATGAGATTCTGCTATAAGTACCTAAGTAAATATAAGCATGTGTCTAACTTAAAGGAGTCCATGTTCACATTCAAAGTCAGAATCAGATCTTCAAGAGGTGAAATAAGAGCACACATGGTATAAATCCACACCCTCCACCTGAAGCATCCATTGGAACTTCAACTTCAGACGCATAACTTCAATTAGTGTCTTGGATTTCAATCTTTTGGGGGAGATTGGCCATTGTTATTCAACAAGGACAAATTTTTGGTAGGGATTTTTTGTTTGATTGTTTAAAAAACCAACCAAGCAAGCAAACATGAAACTTGCTCTCCTAATACCTCTAATATTTTTCTGCCACCTTTTTCTGTTTACAACAGTCTTTACAAATGGGTTTGTAAGACAATTTGTCTTTTCACTTAGTAACACTTCTCTACATTAGTATTAGCATGACTTTTTTTTTTAACACAAAAGATGAAAATTCTCTATAGAACAACAGAGTAAGTCATACCAATGCTTTGATATTTTCACTGCTGCATTTGAGTCTATGTGGATAAAAACCTATCACCTTCTTTCTCAAGAAAAGAAAAAAAAAAATCCTATCTGATGGAACCACGCTCTGCTTCCCATAATTCTACAAAATGGCTATTAATATGTTTGGGCTAGAACAAGAGGATTAACACTGATAACCTAAACCAGCCACCACTTATTTCATCAATGGAGGGGAAAAAAAAAATCTAACAAAAGGCAACCCAGAACAATTAAGTTTGGTTCCTAAAGACCAAATTATCCTCTCCTGGTGCTCCCTCTTTTCCATTAACTACATAGGAGAGACTATGGTTTCTACACATCAGAGCAATGAGATTCTAGCATAGTCTTCTGCCAAAAGAAAACCTCTACTACATGGGGTATTTCAGTATACCTTTTATTTTCTTAGTGGCTCAAATCTTAACAAAACATACACAAAAATCATGAAATATTAAAAATCAAAGCAAATTTTGGAATTTGACAAACATTTGTGATGCAGACTCTGACTTCAGTCTACAGTTGAGGAGACATTAAAATTGTTTCTGTTTCATCATAAAGCCAAAAAAACCCTGACTTTGTTTTCATTTACATGCAAACACTTGCCAGGGTAAAATTTCTATTTAGGTTATCTACTTAATTTGCATTGTTCCTTTCCTAAGCAGTATCCTAGCCAAATACCAAACAGCTGTCATTGAGAAAAATGAGGAGTTTGAAAACTACATTCTCCATTCAGTGAATTTGTAATGGGAGGATTATCAGAAAAAAATTTAGCTCATTAAAAATGAGTCCTGGGTCTGAACTACAGAGACAAAGAAAACAATGGCTAGAAAACACCCACACTAGTAATCAATGCTTTGCCTTTTTCAGAGAAGTCATTAGACATCTCACTGAAAACATGGAAGATAGGCTTAATTTATCCCTATACAGATTGCATTCTCTAATAGAGCACGAGCATTTTGAGAACTGAGTCTTAAGTATCCCTTTTACCAGCCACAATTTCAGTTTTGATTTCCAGCAATTCAGTGGAAGAGGTTATTCTATCAGGTTGCAAATGTCAAGTACTGTTAAAGATTCAAAACCCACGAGCCAAAACATAAAAGCTTAATAGTCTTCTGTTTCAAGGGCTTTTAGGATGCACTTTGTTTCCTCTATAATTTTTTTTTCCTTAACACTTTTTAAATTAAAAAAAGAAAGAAAAAAAAAAAGTGAGATTACCACCTAATAACAAGCTCCCAATGGAAAAGGGAAAATGTTCTAAAACTCACAATGGTGCTGGCAGTACTAAGCTTAGCAGTAACCCAATTAGGAGGGGATTAACTGAAAATATCTGTACATGGATGCATCCACACTTTCTCCCTCTCCTGTGTGCCACATAGTCCTCTGAGACCTACAGACACCAGGCTGACTTTCACCCAGCAACTGAGGGCTTAGAAATTTCTTTGCTTGATATGGTGCAGAGGGGATAGAAAAAGATACAAATAAACAACACCCTAGCTAAAGCAAACAACGAGTTCAAACAAGTTTTGATAGCTTTTCTGTTTAACTTTAATAGCGTAAGTCAGTGTGTAAGGAACAACAAATGGCACAGCTCTCGCAAGCAAATGATTCATTTATCTATGTGTGCCTGTACAAGCATTTCATACATCTATGCTACAAAATTCTTTTTCTCTCCTGTCTCACAAATTTTTTCTCAGGTGACTGGCTAACTGATGTCAACCAAAACACCTTTTATCTGCAGAGGACAAAAGCGGCTCCCTACCTTTAAGCATGGTAATGCCCTGAACATTAAAAGTCCTCAATTTGACCAATTATTATTTCAAGACAGAACATAGTTTTGAACCAAAAGTGTAGCTTGCATTTTGAAAGGATCAAAATAGGATATTCTGACAATAACGCTATAAACAATGTGAAACCTGAAAAGGTCTTCAGCCTCTTTGCTGGGAAGGAATGTATGTTTCACTTCTGCTTCTAAATAAAGGTAGAACAGGTGAATGAAGCTTCTGGTTCAAGACAAAGAACAGGATACACAGCCAAGAATGTAACTTCAAAGCAGCTGCAAGAGATCAGGCTAAAGAATGCAACAGTATGCAATAGCAGGAATCCTTCCTTTGATACACTCTCCTTGTCTTCAATTACTACTGAGCCAGAGAGCTTAATGAATCGGACACAATCCAAACATTATGTTTAACAACCCTGATGGACTATTCTTTTTTGCCATGACTTTGTCCAAACACTAAGTTCATTTTTACACCTGGCCACTACATCATCTCACAGAAATATGTCCCAGAATTTAATTATCTGTCATATGACAAAGTATTTCCTTTTATTTGATAACTTACTGCCTCATTAGATACCTCCTCATTCTCATGTTAGGAGACATAAAGAACAAATATTTCCCTCATCTTCTCCCTGCTATTCAAAGACTTTATAGACTTGAATGGGATGAATATGGGCATGTGGTTTTTCATCCTAAGAATCATAATTTATTTACTTTCATCCCATTCTAATCCATCCAGGACACCTGATTGCTCTGCTTTTCTCACTATCTTTTGTAGTTGAATTACATTCTTCTGAGGATAAGGCAAAAAAATAAAGTCATAGTATCCAGTAGTAACATTTACCAATGCAGCAGTATAAATAATATGCAGATAAATAATGCTTTCCATGTTGTTCTCTCTTCTTTTATTAGAAACTATTAAATACTTTCAATTCCTGAAATTGTCTTTGCTTGTATTTGTTTAGACAGCTCTGCCTGAAACAACACTAAACTCAAACCCAGAATTACCCCTGAAGATCTTTTTTGAAGTGTAGCCAATTAAGAACCAATTACTGTTCATGTGTAATTAAGACTGTTTCTTATGACACAGTCTTTCATATGCCATTTTAATCACCTTAGACAGCACTGCAACTTTTCATGGTCCATTTTAGTTTTGCTGTCTTTAATAAATATGTGCCAGCAGTACATGTCAATATCCCACTATTCATTCTCTTTTCAGAAATCATTTACTAATATATTCAACCATAAAAGTTTATCAAGAAATCTAATCCAAAAGAGGATTCCTTCTTATGCCATGACAGCATCAGGGCATCATGTTTGTTTTTTTAATTACAAAAACATCAATGATAGTAGTTTCTCCTTCCATACATATACATGGAACAAACAGTAGTTTTTGGTAATATATTCATCCTGTGCTGACTGAATCACTATGCACAGTGGCCTTCTGACTCTTTTAAGAATTCTGAAATATTTTTGTGCTGTGGCATTTCTTCAAAAGCTTACAACTGTTTCTCAATATGTACCAGTTATTTCATACCTACCAACTCAGTTCTTTGCTATGATTTTCAGCTGTACTGCTGGTAGGAAAAACAAACTTTCTGGTCTGTAATTTCCAGGACACTGGAGTTTTGTTTTTTTTTTAAAAAAAGCTGCCATAATATTTGCTATCTCTCCATAACTGGATATGCAGACCAGTCAAGGACAAACGTTGTGCATCACAAACACCAGTTCAGCAATGCCCGAAGAGATTTGCATGGAAATACCTCATTATAACAGTCTGGTTACTACTCATTTTAAAGTGCAGCACCTACCTACCAAAACAGCTTCTATTTGATTTCTGTTTGGGAAAGGCTTTCAGGTTTGCTCCAAGTGAAAAAAAGGTATAATAATAGATAATTTTTTTGCAAGTATTGGATTTTGAAGGAAAAAAGGACCAGCTGAAATTAAACAGAAACAGCCTATGGGACACCATTGCACCTAAAAAATAAAACAGACTGAATTAATTTCAAAGAAAGAAGACTTTGACACATAGCAGATACACCTGTCCCTGTCTGCTGATCTGTCTTAACTTTGTGTATTCAAATCCCACTACCAACAGAGGCAAGCTGACTGTGCCACAGGTAGCAGTGCTGCTCCCCAGCCTCCTAAACCAACTGCATTCTAGAATGCCTTCTCAACCAGCAGTTCTGTGCACATGCACTCCGTCAGAAGTGCCTGAAATAATCTCTTAATTACTGATTTATAGTTCTGAAACATGGACCATCAGGTACAAGTGTAGCATTGATTCCAAAGCATCTGGGTCCAGAGGAGAGGCATTAATTTCTTTTTCACCTCTTGTGCTTGCACATGGAATGAATGCCTCTGGAAAAATACAAACAAAAACAAACAAACAAACAAACCACAAAAAACAAAACAAAAAACTATTCTCACAAACAAAAAAACCACAAAAAACAAAACAAAAAACTATTCTCACAAACAAAAAAACCACAAAAAACAAAACAAAAAACTATTCTCACAAACAAAAAAACCACAAAAAACAAAACAAAAAACTATTCTCACAAACAAAAAAACCACAAAAAACAAAACAAAAAACTATTCTCACAAACAAAAAAACCACAAAAAACAAAACAAAAAAAAAAAAAAAACAAACAAAACCAAAAAACAAACCAAGAAATCCCCATAAGCCCCCCCCAAAAACCCCAAACAAACAAAACAAACAAAAAAAACCAAAAAAAAAAAAAAAAAACAAAACCAAACAAAACCAAACAAAAAAAAAAAAAAAAAAAAAAAAAAAAAAAAAAAAAAAAAAAAACAACAACAAAACANAAAAAAAAAAACCAAAAAACACACCCAAAACCAACTTTGCCATACTTTTCCAAATTCCTCTAACAGGGCATTTCTTCAGAACAGAATCAAGATACTTCTAGGAAACTTTGCAGGCAGACCAGGCCAGAATATTTTTATGTACTGCTGTCTGCTCCAGGCTCAGAACTCTAGTATTGATTCCCATTAATGACTTCCCCCTATTTTCACTCACGTTTCAGTCATATGAGGAAACAAAGACATTATGTACATATATGTGTACATATATGTATCCTGCTCCCCCACATATTCATATGTAACAAAACAAAACAAAAAGCATTTTAACACAGGTAGAAGTACAGTTTTATATATATATATGGCTCTCATTAACAATACAATGGTCTTGGGTATAACTACTGCTCAACTGTAAAGCATCACTGATCTTACGTATCATCAGTAACGTGACCTAAACCTATTCATGCACACCTCTCATTCTCTACACGTACAATTTACTTGCAGCAAAATAAAATACCTTGGCTTTGTGTTGTTTTGTTTGGAGGTCTTATTTTTGCCTAATTTACTTATAAAATACCTAACTATTAAAATAAAAAATTCTTCACCAAATCTACTACTATAGCACAAAGGCATAAGGGTAGAATCCGTTTTCCTTCAAACTTTTTACCCTGAGGTCTCAGTCTATGCCTGGGTCTTGTACATACCATGAAGGGTAAATAATAAGCTACGTATCAATAATAAAAATAAATAATGTACAATTCTCTCTCCTTAGGATTACATATTTTCACCTCATATAAATTCTGGAAAAAAGCCCTCAGCTCTAGAAGCCTGACACAGAGCAGCTGATTCCAGATTTGCATGCAGTTATACCATCTGAGGAGTTATGTAATGATATTTTAATGTAAGAGAGGTGGCCATAAAACCACTACAGTCCTTAATATTACCCACAGTAACTATAAACCCTTTACTTTTGCTCATCATTCCAGCAAAATTTCAACATTCAAGCTAAAATTATCCATTTTATAGCTGTTTATTCTCCTTGTCCTAATAAACAAGAAAAAAAATATCTTTTCACCCTATATTAAAAATAGTACCTAAAATAACTATAGCAGCATTTTTCAGAAACAGGGGTTGTCTCCTCTATCTATTCTGACATCAGCAAATCACAATCAAAACAAAAATAAACCAAAACTTGAGGATTTGTATAAATGTATATTTAAATAAATGAGGAAGAAAAAGCCACCAATGTCCAAGGCCAGTAGAAACTAAAGCTTTAGGAGCCTAAACACCCTAAACCTGGAGCACAAGCTTTTCACATGGAGTGAAGAAGGACAAAACAAACCCTGACCGTTGGCAAAGAAGGGGCTAAGAAACTGCTGGAGAGGTGAAGCATGCAGAAGAAAGGGAGGACCACACTGTGGAAACACCTGCAACAGAAAAACCAGAAAGAAGAGGTGGAGAGAATGGAAACTGGATAAGAAACCTGGAGAGAAGCTGGGACCTAAACCAAGGGGGTAAGGAGAAACAGAGAAAGGAGAAGAGCATGACTGGGAGAGAAATAGACTGAATTAGGAATCCACAGCAGTACAACTTGGACATTCTGAGGAAGATGACCAGGCTGGGAACAAATGAGCATGGAGAGAAGACAGAAGTATGAAGAAAATGGAACTGGGAATATTGACATTTGCAGAAGTGAATGAACAAGGAATGCTGTGCAACAAAAGACCAGTATGAGAACCCATCCTTCAGTCGCTTTCTTGACAGCAAAGGAAAGGAGGATTACTCTAAAACAACCCTAAATAATAAGATTTCTTATTTATACCCAGTTTCACCTCCATCACAAAAATCCTGCAGGATGTTTGTTAAAACCACCTTGTACCAATTCCCACACCTGCCAAAAGAAGCAAAACCAGGTCGCTTGTGTTCAGATGCCAAACTTCAGACCACAGCACGAGTCTGCAGACTGTCAAGAGGTTGCACTTGCAGATGAACTCAGTGGAAGTTTTTCCATGACCGAACAAAAGACTTAAAAAGTGCAAGCACTTACAACACAGATAAGCATTAGAAAGCATCTTGAATGCTTCAAGTATCCAAAAGCTATTGGGTAGGTTTTCTACTTTATTTCTCTGTTTCTAATTGCAAAACTGAGTGAAGGGTACACTGCTCAGCTTAGTGAACAACTTCACCAGTATATTTGAAACACCTGAGTACTATAGTGCCACATACAAAGTTCTACAGCCTCATAGAAGAAGTGTTTAACAATACTGCTCACAAAATAGTTCAAACAGCATGATCTAAAAATGCATTGGGCCCCATATTGAACTACAAGGAAGAAAAAGAAAAGGAAAAAAAAAAAAAAAGCCAGAGCAGGTATTCATTAAGCTTTTGCACACTAAAGGAAGCCAGAGGAATTAGTAGAAAGATAACAGAAACATTTAGTTAATAACTGAATGATAATGCATGCATAAAAGGGAGGCAAACTAAGGTGACCTTAGCTGTAGCATCTCCTAACTTTATTATTTAACATGACAATATTAATAATGCTTTCCTAATATTTTGTGTGCAATACAAATTCAAAATCAAAAAGAAAAAACTGAGTCAATCCTCTGACCTCTATAGGCTCTTCTTTCAACCACAAGGTCAAAAGAAGTTGATGCTTAGACTTAACCTACCAAGCTTATTTTGTTTCATCAACACAAAGCTTGAACAAAGCAACAGAAGACAGTGAGAAATGGCAGGTCAAGAAGCACCAATATTTCTGTACTGAATATACAGACACATGTTCTCAGCCAACTTCCATTTATGAGTTTTCCCAAATGATCAAGAAGCATGCCTCATATTCAAGTTTGAGGAAACAGATCTATACCACTGTAGCACTAAGAAATTATTAAATTATATCTATTATATTCATCTATTTAGACAAGGAAGAAGGTTGTTCTGTCTCCTACCACTCTGAATGCACACCTAGGTCTAGTCATATAAACCCATCTCCTACTATGCACTTTCGATTACTCAAAGCAGAGAAGATATTTTTATTCTGTTTGCACAGCACCTGCTTCAGTAAGACTACAGGAGGATTTGGGGAGGCTATCCTGCTAAGACTACTCTAACAATAATGCTTCTCCTGTTCAAATGCCATGGTTTCAAAATTACTATTAGAACAATGTCTATAAGACTGTTCTCGCAGACAGACCGAGATACAGGCCACATCTATATCAGGAAGTACAGAAGTGCAACAGAAACAGATCTGTGGAATGCAAACATTTGAGCTGATGGCCACATGTCCTCTTTCAGTGATCAGGGCTTCAGGTTAATTCTCAGCTGACCCCAGAGACTACATACCTACCAGAGCCTTTGGACCACATCTTGGTGTGCCTTAGGATTTAATCTTCTAGGTCAGTTTCATCCAGAAGAGTTTCTGGAGTCCAAGTTCACCTGATGACATGAACCAAAAGGGAGGGACAAGCCTGTTATGAGATTTCCCTCAAGAGACCATTTCTGATCTGAATGGAATTGCTGATACAGACAGCCACATCCCACTGCCACTGAACAGCACCTATCAGCTCCAGAACTCTCACTCCAACTTCCTACAGTTTTCAAGATCATTCCTTTCTTTAGTGGAACTTTTCAGATTCTGCTGCTCTGCTGATAAAGCAGGTGAAATATAAAGTCCTTTGTACAGAATATGAAACTCATTAAAACTTCTGTTGCTAAATTTAAATCTTGCTCGATCAGAAGAAAAAACCCCATGTATCTGAACACTCATTCTTTGCATATGCAGCACTTGTATACAACTGATTAATTTTCATGTGGGATTTGCAGTACTTGTAAAATTAGCCATTCGAATGCCAGAGTCATTTTTATATGGGAGGAAAAAATATTGAGTTAATAATGAACAAAACTGCCATAATAATAGTTCTTTCTATCTTTATAACTGCCTACATTCCAGATTTCCTCATGGATGTTCATATGCAATCCTCCATTTTTTTTACCAGCTGAACAGATGGCACTTTACTACAAAAAAGGGGAAACAAAAACAGAGATAATGTTGAAAGAGTTGTGGGTTTACTTACAGAAAGAGACAGGAGCTAAAACAAACAAACAAAATCCCCCTATTTCAGTGCAACAAAAAATGGAGACATTAACTTCATGGGTATATTTTACAAGCAAAGGTTTTATTTTGATAGCAATTAAACTGTGCTGAATTTTAAGATGTTCACTCCCAGGGTGGCTCTGAATTTGATATTTAGCTGACCAGGACTGGAAGTAATTATTTCTAGAGACTTTGAGGAAGATAAATAAAATGCATTTATAGCACAGCATAATGCCTTTGTAGAGCATTTGGAACTGTTTGGGTAACAGATAATAGCCTATAATTTACTGATAAATTATTCTTCACATAAAATGAGTGAAAAGTAGCAGTACCACATGAGGCTGCAAGATGTAGGATACTCGCAATGGAACTAAGAAAGCCAGGTACCACAGGCTGAATTTCTTTTCTCATGCATGAATGGCTTGAGAGCCATATTCCAGTAACAAACAGTATTTGCTAAGACTTGTGGTGATTCTGTTAACAAGTGGTATAGTTCAAGTGGTCACTACTTTTAAATTTTTGAGTTACCAGAGGTTGTAGCTAAAGGCTGTTTCAGTAACACTATGCAGAAAAACTACCTCATTTCCACCCAGTAGCTCCATAAACAACAATCTCATTATCCTCTCAGTAATCTGTGACTATGCCATGACTTGCTTTAGATCAATATTGTTCCATCCCTCTAGGATATTTATGACGTGTATATATTTCTCACCAGCTGCTAGAAAAAACTCCTACATCAAACTTCTTTCTTGTCGTAGCTGCAGTACCTCATCCCTTCTGACCATCCTATTTCAACTGTCTAATCAATATGCCTGGCACAAAACAGTTTCTCCTAGTGCTCGAACTAACATGACCATGGAACTCTCAATTTTCTCTTCAAAGCACTATCATACACTGTTTGGAGACTCGCTTCAACTTCCAATTTATGCATTACACCCATTTGCCACATGGATACCTGGATAAGACTCCCTTTCTAGTGCACTAGCTTTCCTACTTAAAACTTCTTGCTTTCTACTACAAGTACCACCTATTTTTGTTCTCTTGCTAAGAAAATAATTTAAAAAGTCTGCCAACAACACATTTACAACCTAGTAAAGAATCAAACACTGTTTGTTTAGAAGACATTCTCTCTGATCATGTTTTACAATATTTATCACTTGCTTTGATTAAGACTGCAAGTTCTTCAGGTTTTAATTTCTACTTCTGTAAAGTGCCATGCTTATCATCCACTATAAATGCCTACATAATGATAATTAAAAGCATTAATCTACTGCCAACAGAAAACTGCAACTGGATTAAAGCAGATTAATTTGTTTTAAACATCACAGTCTGGTGATTTGATGGAAAATAATATCTATGATGTCTGTTGTATTTCTAGATTGGTTTGCTTTGTTTTCTCCTTATCCCACAGATTAGCTCCCACAGTACTTTGTTCTCTTCTGTAAAGAGTCAACATCTACAAGAACTCAATTTTATGGCAGATTAGCTTTTTCAACAGATTAAGCATTACACCTGCAGCAACACTGAACTGTCTGTGTCACTTTCCACAGATGTATGGTGGTATAAGCCAAAATCCACACGGCTCTTTTGGTACAGCTGCCCAGTATTTACACATCCCCAGGTGTATATTATTCACAAGTATCTGCAACTACAACAGTATCAATAACATTCTTGAGCAGAGAAATATTTTTGCAGTGCACATTTCAAAAGCATCATTAAAGCAGCGGCGAAACAACAAAACACCAAACCTCTACGCGGATTTTAAATCAGATCACGTTCAGGGTCAAAAAGGCGCCCAAGTCTCAGACCACAGTGGTGTTGGCATGGAAGGCACCAAAGCACACTAAAGGGCCTCTGCTAAATCTCAAGAAAAAGTAATCAGCAGTAGAATCCACAAGCAGAAGACAGCCCATAAACTCATGTTTAGTTGCTGCTGCCAACTGATTTCACCTCGTACATCCAGCTTCAAGGCAGTCTCCAGTCTTCTCCAGTTACTTTTCCTTTAAACTGCATCCTTTTTTGTACATAACACTTTCAGGCTATTAAGTAACAAACTATCAAAGATTAATTGGCAGAAAAGGGTTTTAATAACCAGCTGGACAGCTTGAGTATTAAATTTTGGAGTTGTTAGGTGTGCTTGAGACACCTCATCATGGTTTGTCTTTATTCCAACACAAACAAGGTTTTCCACCTTGTTTTACAGAGACATGCAGACAACTGCACATACAGAACTGTATTCAAATTGCATATTTAATTGAACTCATTGCCTAAAAGAGCAGATCTGACAGAAAAATAACCTCATTGCTCTCTGCAATAATATTTAACAGTGATGAAAAAGTTATACTGTTTAGACATTAAAGAGCTCACCATTATCAGATCTCCCAACCTCTGGAATTTCAGCACAGAAGACCTGTGAATCAGGTCATACCACAGACACTTGGCTGGGATGGCAAAAAATGTCTCCACCCCAAGGAACATCAAAACTTAATGCAAGAATCTATAGCATTCCCTCACTCACTGTCAGGCAGCACACTGCTCATTGGAGACTGCTGGAGTGTTACCAGCCAGGCAGGGCTGCTCTGCAGAGCACACAGGAGGACAAACCCCTGCCTGAGTCCATGGCACAGCAAACTCTTGAGAAGGTGTTGAAACAGTGAGAGAGGTTGTATGGAGGCAGTGGGCTGAAACATGCAACTAAGGGCCTTGCATGGAAAGTCAGTATCCCCCACACTTAAATATATGCCCACAAACACATGGAAATTAAAAGCTGTTTTGTATTTAGGTCAACACAGTAACTTAAAACAGCCATTATATTTCTGCAAGCCAATTCACACTTTCTTGAAGGGTGCCATGATTTTTTTCATATGTCTGCAGCCCAGAGAGATCAGGACTTTTCAAAGAGCATCCTGTGGCATGTCTGTGGCACTTGAACTTACTGCAGAAACTCTAAGTACTGGGGTTTGTAACACAGTTCTTCAGATAAATCAAGGTTTGTCAGTGACCTTTTTGTCAGCTGCTCTGTAATGACATGGAAAGAAACTCAGCCAACCAGTACTGGATCCACACAGAAAGGGCAAATTGAAGGATTGTAGGTTGTCTACAATCACTTCACAATGCAGATCACTGGGATGCTGTGAAAGACAGGCAGGATTCTTACACCAGTCTCATCCTCCAAAGCAAGAGGCAGCAGAGTAAAAAAATCAAGAAACACAATGACAAAAGGACTAAATGAATTAGGGTGCTAACATTAGGTAGGAGAAAAACCCACTCAATTTGGGTGTAATTTTCTAATACATTAATAAAGGACATAAAAAAATAATCTACTCAAATGCTAACAACTGCTTACCTTCAACAACTCCTAAGAATAGCAGTATTGCAGTTAAAATAGCTGCTATCCAAATCTAGAATCAATGGATGCAACTTAACAACTGGGCAGCAGAGAATAGGAAAAACAGATTTTGCAATCCTTCCCTTTTAAAAATGCAACACCACCGCACTGAAAGCAAACAACAGTCTGAAGATTTACCTGCTACTGAAAACTTCTAGAAACAGGGAGTTCATTAAAGCTTTATGGAGACTCTAAGTGAACTCATTGGCTGAGAGAGCCAGTAATTTATTTTTTTTTCATTTTAAAACACTGACCTGTAATAAACAAAGTATAAACATGAAAAGACCAAAAGTTATTCTTACTTCCTTGGAATAGACCAGGATACGTAAACTTATGTTAACTGCTTAGCAACATCATGATCTACAGTGCCTTGCAGCTGAAAGCACTGAACCTAGTGTTGCACATTTTGGGTACCATCACAATACACATTATGTAATTTAGATGCAGCTCTTGCCTTTTATAACTCTCTCTGTGCTTTCCTGTCTTTCTGTCTTAGGATGGACAGCACTTGATTTTGCACATTGTTTTCAACTTCCAACAATACTATGCAAAAAAGGGTCAAAGATCAACTTGTTTGTCTGACAGCAAGGCTACAAACTTTCAATCAAAAGTGAGAGTAATCATCAAGACCTGACATTTCTGTCAAGAAAGACAGAGTGATGACCAATCAGATGAACTGCTGTTTACATGGGGTCACTGCAACAAAAATATTTCCTGAAAGACAGCTCCATATGAAAAATACTGTTTCCTGATGCAATTCTAGATTATTTAAAACTTCAAGACAATATTTAACACTTGTATTCTGCTCACTCTAAGAAACAGGCAAAGATATCAAATCTGACTATTTAGTTAGTGATTAAACTTAGGATAAAACCAGGGAGCAATAAAGTCTCCATTGGAAGGTGGCAGAATCTCAATCAATGGTTCATTAACCCATACTGACATGGAAGACATTTCCTCCATCCTCTTCCTAAAAGTAAGTGCTGTGATTCAAATTATTATTAGACCTGTGTATTAATTTGATTTTTAACAAGGGTCAGGGAAGAAAAAAAATGTATACTATATGTATATTATAAGCACAAATCTAAAAATCTCACAGGCATCTTCATTTACTTTAGAGGAGTCTGTATTTCAGACATTAACTCTTTCCTCCAACAAAATTAGCATGCTTTTTAAAGTTGCTGTATTAACAAATTACTTTGTGTCATAAAAAAAAAAAAAAGAATACAAAGGATGAAAAAGGGTACCACATCTCTCTTTTCAAGTCCTGACAGCATCAGAAATCCCAACTCTATTCTCACCACAGGAGTGATACCAAGCAGCTCTAGGGATCTAGGACTTCCTGACATTAGTCACCTCTCTGCTTCTTAGGCAGTCAGAACACCTACAATAGTCGATTCCGCCC
>VXBX01009447.1:0-11557 GCA_013400415.1 Scytalopus superciliaris
CAAGGGGGTATCCATGGAGAAGAATTCAGCTGATAGTTAACTAATAATTCAGCACAGCATTCTTTTTTCTTTTTTTCTTTTNGAAAAGAAAAGAAAAGAAAAGAAAAGAAAAGAAAAGAAAAGAAAAGAAAAGAAAAGAAAAGAAAAGAAAAGAAAAGAAAAGAAAAGAAAAGAAAAGAAAAGAAAAGAAAAGAAAAGAAAAGAAAAGAAAAGAAAAGAAAAGAAAAGAAAAGAAAAGAAAAGAAAAGAAAAGAAAAGAAAAGAAAAGAAAAGAAAAGAAAAGAAAAGAAAAGAAAAGAAAAGAAAAGAAAAGAAAAGAAAAGAAAAGAAAAGAAAAGAAAAGAAAAGAAAAGAAAAGAAAAGAAAAGAAAAGAAAAGAAAAGAAAAGAAAAGAAAAGAAAAGAAAAGAAAAGAAAAGAAAAGAAAAGAAAAGAAAAGAAAAGAAAAGAAAAGAAAAGAAAAGAAAAGAAAAGAAAAGAAAAGAAAAGAAAAGAAAAGAAAAGAAAAGAAAAGAAAAGAAAAGAAAAGAAAAGAAAAGAAAAGAAAAGAAAAGAAAAGAAAAGAAAAGAAAAGAAAAGAAAAGAAAAGAAAAGAAAAGAAAAGAAAAGAAAAGAAAAGAAAAGAAAAGAAAAGAAAAGAAAAGAAAAGAAAAGAAAAGAAAAGAAAAGAAAAGAAAAGAAAAGAAAAGAAAAGAAAAGAAAAGAAAAGAAAAGAAAAGAAAAGAAAAGAAAAGAAAAGAAAAGAAAAGAAAAGAAAAGAAAAGAAAAGAAAAGAAAAGAAAAGAAAAGAAAAGAAAAGAAAAGAAAAGAAAAGAAAAGAAAAGAAAAGAAAAGAAAAGAAAAGAAAAGAAAAGAAAAGAAAAGAAAAGAAAAGAAAAGAAAAGAAAAGAAAAGAAAAGAAAAGAAAAGAAAAGAAAAGAAAAGAAAAGAAAAGAAAAGAAAAGAAAAGAAAAGAAAAGAAAAGAAAAGAAAAGAAAAGAAAAGAAAAGAAAAGAAAAGAAAAGAAAAGAAAAGAAAAGAAAAGAAAAGAAAAGAAAAGAAAAGAAAAGAAAAGAAAAGAAAAGAAAAGAAAAGAAAAGAAAAGAAAAGAAAAGAAAAGAAAAGAAAAGAAAGAAAAGAGGAAAAAAAGAAAAACTGAATCAGGAAAAATATTTCAAGAAAAATTCAGAGCTTAAAAAAGAGCAATAGACTTAGAAACACTTTTTATACTATCTGTTACATTTGTGATGAGCTAGGTTTATCAGAGAACTGTTCAACAGTGTGGGACTGGTTTGATGCTATGTCATTCAAAGGGATACAAGATTTTTTTATCAAGGCTGTGAATTATATGAAATCTCTCTTAAAATCTGTAGCTCATACTGTTATATCAACTACAGTTGTAGCAGAACTTTAACTATAAACACTAATGTTTTCACCTATTAATATCTTGAATAGAGGTTTTTTGGTGGGTTTTTTTGCCTTTTTTTTTTTTTTAATCTTGTAATAGGTACATTCAGATCACCCCATAACCAGAGTGTAATGAAATTGTCAACATTTTCTTCATTTCTTCTTTTCCTGACAAATGGTGTGAACATATCACCTTTTTCTCTTAATGGAAAACCTAACTGGAATACATCAAAATGCTATTAGGTTTTTCATTTTCTACCACAATTTAATGCTGGGGAATGCATGCAACCTTCATCTGCGCACGACTGTAAAATATTCTCTGTCCCTGATAAAATGACTGCAATGGAAAATCAAGCAGAATTGTTCTCTGTTTTGTATTGCTATTCCTTTGTTACAGTCTCTCTCTGACTGTGTGTAGAAGGATTATCAGGGCTGCACAAATACACATGGGTTATATTGCCTAAAATGCACTAAAAATGACTTAAGTAAAATGTTAATATGTAAACATGTTTAATTAAAAGGTCTCCATCTTCGGCACTACCTTACTACATTCTGCGTTTCTTCAAAAATTAAAATATTGAAGCAAACAATGCATTTATCATGTTTCAGGAGATGTGGATTTTAATATTATGTAGAAAATAGAGAAAAGGATCAAATACCCTCATCCCAAGGGAAATATCTGTAACCTATTCTTTGTTTAATTCATTTTGTCATGAGCTAAACCAATAGTGAGATATAAAATAAATCTAATCTTGCATACATTATATAAGTCAACACAGATCCTAAAAATGAAATCCTTCATCTATAATATTACACCTTACAAGATCAAATCATGTTCCTTTTTTGAAGCAATTTCTTTAAATGAGAGCAGAATTGGGCCCTTGCATCATACCCCTCAAAGGAAAAGTCCATGCCACAGTGCATTAAAAAAAATTAGAAAATAATTAAATAGAAATATTTACCTATGGAGCAATTATTTTTGTCTGTAAAGCAGTTACAGTAAGTAAAATAGTAAAATTCTTCATCAATTTTTATTAATAAATAAACACATTATTAATGCACCATAAATATTATAATATTGCCTTTGTCTAAAGATATGAATTGTTTTCTGGTAATTACCTATGGTAATTTAATAATTTATATATATGTATGTGCACATAGTCAAATATACATATCAGACTAAACCATTCTATTAATAGAAGTGAAAGAATCAGATAGGAAAGATTTTTAACTTTTTTATTTTATTTCATCTGGAAAATTTTATGCAGAGGATTTTACATAGAATGAAGAAATAAAATAAGCTATATTTTCACTTTTACTTCTTTAATCAATATATAATGTGCAGAAGAAATTGAAATTGTGGAATAAGTATTTCAATGTAAAGTTACAGAAATTATTTGAATTAATTGGTGGTTAAAACTAAAATTTCTGGAATTAACATCTAAGCAACAAAACTAAGTAAGTGGGGAGTTTCCTCCAAGAATGCTATGTGTATTCATATTCATTCTGAAAAATAAATCTTGCTAGAGAGAGAACAAAAATTTTTGAATCATTTTAATAAAATTGTTGTAGTGGTAGTAGTAGTAATAGTAATCATAATAACAATAGTTATTTTTTAAATGCCATTTTGGTTAAAGTGGTGTTTATTTAAGGGATGACTTTGTAGTAGTGCTTCCCATTGTCATTTGGCAGCACCTAGATCTGGTTCACTGAGGCTGCAAAGCCGTAAACAGGTGTCCTACCCTTCTCCATGCTCATCAGTGGGCTGTGGCTATTGTCTCAGCCAGAGACATTGTCAGCCCCTAGGAAAACCAGAGATCAAATGTAGAGGTCATTAGCTAGCACCTTTTGGTCTTGCTATAATAACAACCCGATTGCATACATGGCAATTTACATAGCATTACCCATTGTGCTTTGTGCTGCAATTTTGCTTTTGGAGGTCACTCTAACTTGATTAACTCTCTCTTAAGAGTGCTTTTTCAAAGCATCAAAGCCTGCATTTACACATTTTACTCTATTGCTTGTTGGCAGTTTCTTTGAAACTAAGGTGCTGTGTTGAATTGTACTGGGAGTCCTGAAAATATAACCATGAAAAAAATCCGTAAGGTAAGACCCAAACCCTTCAATAACAAAATGTCCAATTAAAGCCAGCTAGATGGCCTTGGTAAGCTTACAGCCTTTCTGAATTTGCAAACCTCAGTAGATATTTTTAATTGCTTTTTCTGTATTATTTATTTGTTTTATCTGTAATTAAATACACAGACTATATGCCTCGCTTGTTCATTTTCTTCAACATTAGCTGTTCACAGTGGATGTTCCTTCCACTAGGTATCTGTCAGAATTTTGGATTCTATACCCATTATCAAGATTGATAGCAGTTATCAAACCTCAAAATACGCATGTGTTTTTTAAATATTAGCTGTCACAGCGTGATAAGTTGTGTTGGATTGTATGTTGCACAGTGTAGCACAGAGCCCAGTGGGGCTCAGTTTTAAAGAAGAACGTACTGAACTTGATGGCAGAGCACAGAAGCAGCATAAATACATAGATGGAGACACACAGGCACTGTTCACAACTGGTTTTCAATATTTAATGGAAATATATAAAAAGTGTTCAACATCCTCATCTTTTGTTTTCCAACATGGTCACATAAGTAAACCAGAAATTTTGGTTTTACATCTGATAGATGGGATATAATTTGTTAATTTGTAAATTTTGAATATTGGTTAAACAGAACATGCATAAAGGTTAAAATATTGCAGAGAAATACAAAATACAGTAAAGAATAAGTGCAAATTGGCTGGTAGGAGGGAAAGGATAATCATGCTTTGTTATGCATTTTACAGGATAGTGGGGTACCAAAGCATTAGGAGATCTGGAAATGTGATCCATAACACATCTACTGAATCACTGTGAAATCATTCCTATTTTGGAATAACAGCTAATTCATTTTTATTCAGGAAAACTCATTATCCTTTAAAAAAAGCAATTATNATAACGCTTTTGTAGCCCATAAGTCCAGTCTTTTTTTTTACACACCTAAATAATCTCAAAACATTTTACATTTTTTTCTGCAGAAATTTGCATATTAATACAGTCTAATTGGCTACTTTTGTAGCCTTTAATGTTATCTGCAATGTTCAGATATCTTTAATAAAGAAGCTGTAGAACAGTTTTTGGCTCTTTAATGGGGACTTTAAAAGTATATAATTATCCCTTTGTGCATAGAAACTAACAGAAACACTCTTATACTGACAGAGGATTGCCACTATTATTTATTTTTTTATTTCTCTAAAAGGTAGTGGTGAAGACTTCACTTCTAGTAAGCTAAAATGTAGTATTTTAATTAAGTGGAAAACTTGAAAAGGGAAGCTTTTTGCAGAGGGGGCTCAATTGCTTCTTACAACCTTTCTGAAAAGGGCAGAGTGTTAAAACAAACCTCCCACTTTTATTTTCAAAAGGAAAAAAATCAGAAGCTAAAGATAATCTCTCCATTAGTATTATTAAAAGTGTTCGGCTTTCTTCACATGCTTTAGAAGCAGACAGACTTGTCATGAGCATCACATTTGCAAGCACTGTCACAGCTACTGAAGGCTCTGGTAAAAGCACAGAAGTGCGTTAACAGTAACTGCAAGCAGCCTTTGGGGAACAATAGGCTTACCTATACTGTGCCCAGCTATTCAAAAAAACAAGTTGCTTTATTATACTCCATACTCGCTTTAGTGCTCATATAGTGCTTGACCCAGCCTCATTTTTTGAAGTACTGTCACTAGTTCTAAACACCTTTTTCATTCCCTTTGGGTTAGCTAATTTGGCTGTTATAGCATTCAACAAAATAACACTGAATCCAGCATGTAACATCCAATATGTTCTACTGCTAGAGAGAGAAACCTTCCTTCAAAGTTTCTTCCATATTTTTTTCTGTGCACACACATGTTTCATCATTTGTCTTCTTCTAAAAGAAAGAAGGAAAGGAAGGAAGGAAGAAAGAAAAGATATAAAAATTATTTAATTATCTTGACAGATACATGTTCACAATAATTAGATATAAAAAGCTATTGGTATTAAGACAATACCAAAAAAGTAACTCAAGATTTGCAGAACAATAGTAATAGTATCATTAGTGTCATAAAACTTCTCAAGCATGTCAGAATCACTCAGCAAGAACAATGTGGGCCACTGTTTCAGAAGCCTTATCTAACTGGGGAGTAATTTCTGTTTGGATTTCACTGTGTTGTTTTTGCAATTAATCCACTCTATGTTGGTTACATTGTTGAATAAAAGTACATTTTATCTTGCTGGGTGGATGCCTTACATAAGGTGATTGAAAGTGGGCTAAATTTGCATGACCATACTTTGCCTCCTGTAATAAAGCCTTGGCTGCTGGGTAATCAAGCTAAATCAGTAACTAGCTAGGATACTGCTTTCAGATCTTTTTTTTTTCATAGGTCAAGTAAGTCCGTAACTGACATACTTTTATAGGATTAGGCAAGATCTAACTAGGTTTGGCATCTAATCTGTTTTAGACAGTGGTTCATTTTTTCCATCGTTTCTATCCATAAGGAGGCAAGGTCACACAATATGTAGACAGAATAGACTGTACTTCTGCCTGAAAAATAAAATACAGAGGTATACAGGCCATTTTGAAAGAGTCAGAAACTCTACTTCATTTCAGGCATTGTGGAAAAAAGTACTGTCTATTGAAATGTTGAAATAAACTTTCTAAGAGTAACAAGTAGCATGCAAGTCTTGGTAAGTGGCATAGCATTCCAGAAATGCCATAGAAATTTAAACATTTTTCACTTGCTGAAACACAGAAATGACAGACATTGCTTATGTTTCCTTTCATAACATTCATTTCCTGCTTTCTAAAAAGCAAGCAGCAAAAACCACCTCAGCTCTTATGTGTTTCAGGTGACCAAATAGTCAAACCCATGTATTTCAGGTGACCAATAACCAAGAGGTGAAAACATCACAAATTGATAAAAATATGTCTCTGAACATGTTGTCTAATTCTTCTTTGTCGGCTATAAAAATAGATACAGAAGTATCTAATCCAATAGCAGAAGTAAAAGTATGGCTCAACAATTTTATTTTTCTGAAGGTATTCTGTTGAATGCATTCTTACCTTCAGAAACAAACAAACAAAAAATGCCCATCTTCAGAATCCTCAAAGAATCCCCATTAACTCTTCAATTACAATAGAAGTAATTACTGTGCAATGCAGGTTTATGTAACATGGAAGAATTAAGATTTCCTCACTAGTTATCCACAACTGAATCCTCCCTAAAGGAAACCTGAATGTGTGTCTTGGCAGGAATAATGAAAAAGTCACAATATTTCTTTGTTCATTACAGTAATTTCCACTTGTAAAGAAACTCAGAAAAAAACCTAAGCATCCAGGACAGAGATCAGAAACAGTGTTTTACCCAAAGAAGATATTGCTTTAGAAGTGCAGCAGGACAGAAGTGAAACAAAATGTCAATCCAATTTCTGCCTCCCCTGGAAAACAATCCATATGGATTATAGGGAATAAAATTGCTGATATATTCTGATCAAGTATATTTGTATGAAAAAGAGTCTGAGATTTAATATGCTGGTATTCTGTATTTACTCTTGCCATGGCCACAGGAGAAGGTGGCTCCTTCCAGCCCACTGCTGTGAGTTACTTATGGAAAATAAAGTGCAAAGAATGCAATTCTCCCTCTCACATGCTACACCTGGCTTGTGGATAAAGATAACAGGCTCAACGTCCCTGTTGCTTCCCCTTCTTCTTTTCTTCAGATGGCTTAATATATCACAAGCAGGGAAAGCAATAAAATATATGGGAGAAGCAAGTGTTGCAGCATGAACATAAAATGTGCCTTTTATATATTCAAATTCATATCCAGTTGTAGGAAATATTCATGACTAATATTAAACTAAGCCCAGAATTAGGCAAAATGCAACAGACATATATTGAAGTGAGCATTTTATTATGTGCTATGTCAGTCAGATTAAAGAAAAGAGTGCATGACACCGACAGGATATTGCATGTGTATCAAGCAATCTATTTATATATGACAGGGAGGGTCTGATTTCTGGAAGGAGTGACAACCCAATGAAATAACTGCTCGCCTTCCAAATTACTATAGTCTAAATGTATACCTCTTAGAATAAAATTTTGAATTCCAATTAACAAAATGTAGATAAATATGTTTGGGAATCAATTCTGACATACAGAATCAAGGAAGAAGAAATAATCTGTAAAGATACCAAGAGGTTTCTGAGTGTCATCCACACCCTGATTCTGAAAAAACTATATGAAGGAAGTGAAGCATATTTCTCTGAGAATCCCAGACAGGGTAACCTAATAAAAGGGCTGATTCGTCTGAAGCCAATAAGGCCTTGAAGTAGCAGTGGGAGCAGGAAGTTATATTGCACCTTTTTTTTTTGGACAAGATGAACATGTAAACTAGAGAATGGATCTGCTGTAATTAACAATATCTGATCAGGATATGAGCCTGTTATGAGTAATAAATGTCTCACGTGCTTCACTACTGTTCTAGGCATGTTAAAGCTTTTGTTTTATTGCTTCAATGTTTTTGGTCAGTAGGTTCCTGCTCTGGTGTAAGACTGAGTAAATATCTGCAGAGAAAGAAACTTTAATGCTAGAAAAGAGAAAATTGCTGCACCATTTTTAAATAGCCCTTTATGGGGGGAAAAAAATAAATAAANAAAAAACCACCACACCAAAAAAACCCCACCCAAAAAAATCCCTAAATAACTAAAGCTGGACCCACTAACTTCCTTCTTTGAGTTCACAATCACTACACTTGGATGCTTACACACGAGAGCAGGAAAAAGAAAGGAAAAGAACTATCAATGGTCAATTTACTTTATTTCTTCTTCTAGAATTATAATTTGCATGACTGTTACATGTATCCGAGGTTATCTGAACAGAACATATACAGCCCATCTCACATGCAGTCTATAAAGTAGGCTTGTGTTAGAAAAGCAGATATTCCATTTGAGACACACCAACCAGCAGTCTAAGCAATAATGAGAATCACTGTAGTCAAATCTCTGGCACTTATTTTCATGAGGTTTCAGCAATATCCATTTGGTGCATTTGGGGGAGCTATAGGACAGATGCAATCACATATGGCTTTATACATCAATAATTTCAAACTGTATTTTCTCATAACCTTTCCTTCTTTGTTCAAAAGGGGACTTCCATTTTAAATTGTAATCTATGACTTTTGAAACGGATGTTAAAGTGTCTTGCCGACAAATTCTTCTGGTTGATTTTCTTCTCTCTTTCTTCTTCTCCTTCTTGCTGTTTTGAAAAGCCATCATGGTAGCATTATGTGAAGGTGAAAGGTACTAGACTGTAAGGCGACAATTAAGCTCCCATTTTTTAGTGGGATTGCTATGGGGATTATGTATTTAGGAGATTCTAATCGAAGTTGCACACTGATGTTAAAATTCAGCATATATTAGCTACTTATAACCAGGGATTAAACCATTTCCATAACACACTTCTAACATCTTAGTCTGAATATTTTCTACTTCCAAATCTCACTCTACATTAAGCTTGATTACTTGTGGCTTCATAATGCATTTGCTAATATCATCTTAATCCTTCAGTGGCATTATGCTGTATAACAATGAATAATGACTCAGATACAGGAGCTGCCGTATCAAAAGATCCAAGGAAGATTTAGTTCAAGGAAGCAAAATTATCTGAGGTTGTCATGTTTAAATAATAATTATTAACATGAGCTAAGAAAAACCTGGTCTGTGATTGGATAAAAGCTGCTAAAATCCAGGGTGATCTTTACCTTCTTATCTCTGGCTTGAACTTCTGTTAAAAGCAGGTGCTTCCTGTACCAGACCTCTCCCTTGGCAGCAGTATGGCTGCAGATTTATATCCTCTTGCACCTTAACCTAAACCAAAGCAGGTTCTTAGAAACATTTAAAAGATGAAAATGCTCTAACAACAACATACATGATCAAGCAACCTTTTTGTGATACAAACAGTGCATTTTGAAAATGTCAGTGCTTTCTCATTTTTTGTTGAAAAAAATAAAGTGCTTTTCTGATGAAACTAAAATGCCTTTGTGATTAAAATGTAGACAGAATTTCACTATCATGCACCAGCTGCTTGGATAGGGAAACCAAGGACAGAAAAAACTTAACTATATTCATGAATCAGAGAACAATTTTTCAGCTGGTCATAATACCCTTCCTTACTGCCTGTCCTCAGTTACTGTGTAGAGTAACACATTTTCTGCATTCCATTGCCTAAGAGATCACAGAATCACAGAATTTTTAGGGTTGTAAGGCAGCTCTGGAGATCCTCTAGTCCAACTCTCCCTGATAAGGCAGGGTCACCTAAAGCAGGTGACTCAGGTACTCATCTAGGTGGGTTTTGAATGTCTCTAGAGACAGAGATTCCACAATCTCCCTGGGCAGCCTGTCCTGGTGCTCTGCCACCATCAAGGTAAAGAAATTCTTCCTCATGTTGGAATGGAACTTCTTGTATTTAATTTATGGCCATTACTCCTCATCCTGTCACTGGGCATCGCTGAATACAGCCTGGCACCATCCTCTTGACACCTGTCTTTAAGTATTTATTTGTATTGATGAGATCCCATCTCAGTCTGCTCTTCTCTAGACTAAACAGGTCCATCTCCCTTAGGATCTCCTTGTAAGATGTATGATCCAGACCCCTCATCGTCTTTATGACCTTCCACTAGACCTGCTCCAGAAACTCCTTGTCTTTCTTGTACTGAGGAGCCCAGAACTGGACACAGCACACCACTTGTGGCCTCAATAGGGCTGAGTAGAGGGAAGGATCACCTCCTTTGACCTGCTGGCTATGCTCTTCCCCAATGGTACCCCCAGATACCGTTGGCCCTCCTGGCCACAAGGGCACTGGTGGCTCATAGTGAACTTGTCATCCCAGACTCCCAGGTCCTCAGCAGAACTGTTCTGTAGTAGGTCAGTTCCCAACCTGTATTGGTATTTGGGATTATTCCTCCCCAGTGCAGTACCCTACACTTGCCCTTGTTGAACACCATTCAACAACCACAATCTCTTTGCCCAATTTTCCAGCCTATCAAGGTCCTGCTGAATGGCAGCACAGCTTTCAGGTCTATCAGCCACTCCCCCAGGTTTATATCATCAGCAGACTTGCTGAGGGTACATTCTACCCCTTTGTCCAGGTCATTGATAAACAAGTCGAATAAGGCTGGACCCAGTATTGAATGCAGGGGAACACCACTGACTACAGGCCTCCAACTAGATTCTACTGTGTTGATCACAAGCCTCTGAGCTCTGCCCTTCAGCCTGTTCTTGATCCACCTGACTGTCCATTCATCTAATACATATTTCCTGACCTTATCTATGGGTATGTTATGGAAGATAGTGTCAAAAGCCTTGGTAAAGTCCAGGTAGACAACATTCACTGCTCTCCCTTTGTTGACCCAGTCTTCCAAGCAATCATAGAAGACTATCAGATTGGTCATGCATGATTTCCCCTTGGTGAATCCACACTGATTACTCCTGATGACCTTCTTTTCTGTAACATGCTTGTTGATGACCTCCAGAATAATCTGTTTCACCATCTTTTCAGGAATGGAAGTGAGGCTGACTGGTCAGTAGCTTCCTGGGTCTACCTTCTTGAATTTTTGAAGATTGGGAGTAATATTGGTTTTCTTCCAATCATCGGGAACTTTTCCTATTCTCCACGATATTTCAAAGATGATGGAGAGTGGCTTAGCAACAGCATCTCCCAGCTCCCTCAGCACCTGTGGGTGCATCCTATCAGGGCCCATAGATTTATGGGTGTTAAGTCTGTCTAGCCGACCTCTCATCATCATCATGGCGAGGCTTTGCAAGCAAAGATTTGGGAAGGGCTCTACCCACGCTTGCTACAAGTGCGCCGGTGGCTAAAAAGACCAATGCAAGATAGGCAAGTCTGGATGCAAAAGGCACAGTGGAAAGTCTACTCAGACGATATTGACAAGACACAGTGTGAAAGTTCGGGTTGGCTCTCTGCCAACAGCCAAACCTCACAAGAAAGATTCCCCCCTCCCTCTCCCGAAAATGGCAAAAAGCAGCAAGAGAAAATTGAAGTTATATATATATATATATTTACATATATTAAATTTATATACTAGGTACAA
>VXBX01009447.1:12249-41208 GCA_013400415.1 Scytalopus superciliaris
AGCAGCTCACGGACAAGGTGATTGAGGGTCTTGGTGTGGGCCTTCAGTCGCCTAAGGTTGAATAGGCTTCCATCGGTACGATAGCGGATGTAGATGCCGTTGTCTTCATCAAGGTCTGCCGTGGCCCTTTGGAGCATCATGCTGAAGAAAATTGTGAATAGGGCTGGTGGGAGAATACAACCTTGTTTCACACCATTGGCTATGGGAAAGGGCTCAGAGAGTGTATCGCCATGCCTGACTTGGCCATGCTGGTCCTCATGCAGCAGGATGATGATTTTGAGGAACTTGGGAGGACATCCTAATCATTCCAAAATCTGCCAGAGGCCTTTTCTGCTCACTGTGTCAAAAGCTTTGGTGAGGTCCACAAAGGTCACATAGAGACCTTTGTTCTGTTCCTTACCCTTCTCTTGCAGTTGTCTGAGAACAAACACCATGTCTGTGGTACTCCTGTTGGCTCTGAAGCCGCATTGGCTTTCAGGTAGAAGTTCCCCTGTGATAGCGGGTACTAATCTGTTCAAAAGTACTCTTGCAAGGGTTTTACCAGCAATGGAGAGCAAAGCAATACCTCGGCAAGCCAACCTCTAATACAATTCTTTATGACCAACGGGAAGTCTTCCTTTCTTCAGCCTCCTTTTACCTCCAAGGTCTAGGACTCCTGAAAGCTGTCTTCAGCAGTAAAGATGGAGGCAAAGAGGGGATCCACTATTTCCACCTTCTCTGTGTTTTTAATTACCAGGACATCCATCTGATTCAGCAGTAGCCCCTTATTTTCCTTAATCTTCTTAGTGCTGCTGATGTACTTGTAGTTCTTGTTGCCCTTGATATTCCTTGCCAGACTCAATTCCAAGTGGACCTTGACCTTTCTCATTGCATCCCTGCACACTGTGATGATGTTCCCCTAGCTCTCCTATGTAGCCTGTCCCTTTTTCACATCCTATAGATTTCTTTCCTCCATGTGAGATTTACTCAAAGCTCCCTGCTCTCCCATGCACGTCTTTTGTCCCCCTTGCCTGACTTCTTTATCTCTGGTCTTGAGCTTAGAGGAAATGATGCTTGAATACTGACCAGCTCTCTTGGAAGCCCTTCTTTTCTAAAGGCCTAACCCATGGAATTTCTCTAAGTATTTAGAGAGGCCAAAGTTAGCTTTCCATAAGTTCAAGGTTCTAGTCCTCTTTACTGCTTTGCTTTGTCTACACAGGATCGTGAGTTCCACCATCTCATTGTCACTACAGCCAAGGCTGACCCCAACATTCATATCTTCAATCAGTCTTCATAGCATATCTTCAAACCTGGTTTGTCAGTACAAGGTTCAGCAACAAACCTCTCCTCGTTGACTCCTCCATCACTTACATCAAAAAATTAGCTTCAATGATCTTCAGGAACTTCCTGGACTGTTTGTGCCAAGCTGCGTTTTCTCTCAAATATCAAGGTGGTTGAAGCCCCCCAGGAAAACCAGGGCCTCTATAGGTGTATGGTTCCACATACCTATCTCCATTTCAGCTGCTCTAGTACTGTGCAGCCTATTAACTGTGTCTTGTAATCAGCCATCTGCCACGAAAGGTCATCAACCTGTGCACACTTTGTGCAGATACTATCCTTTTCTACAGCAGAAGTATCTGAGCATCCACTGCAAGCTGCCAGCTGTACTGACATCTCCTTCCTTACCAGTTACATCTGGTTGGAAGCATCAGACTTCTCATGAGCTGCCTCGGGAGACACACTAGTTTTGGCTCTGAGTCTAGTGCCTACCATTATGGCAGAGACCTAGAGCACTTAGAACTGACCTGAACTGTGGACATACTTATAGATTGCAGCACCTTTCCTGCATGCCCTGCCTGTGCAAAATGTAGGAGTCAGGTCTACACTGCCATTTATAGAACATCTATGGATGTTTTCAGAATCTTATCAATTGTCCCTCTGACCATCTGTGCTGGTTTAAAGGTAAACCAGCAGGAGAAATGAACCCAACTCACAAAAAGACTGCAAGTCAGAACTACAGTTTAATTGAAAGATCACAACAAGTACAAGGGTACAGAGGAAAAAGTCTGTTTGACCCACAAAACCCAGGTGTGTAACTCAGCACCCTGGGGCATGAACAGGATGGTGTTTGTCAGCCCCTGTGCTGAGCACCACCTGGCCCCCCTGAGTACAAAGTAATAAGGAAAGAAAAAACCTGTTGGTGAGGATGGTGTTCCTGGTCCCGTTGAGAGTGACAGTCGCAGTCCTGCTGAGGCTCTGGTCCTCCTCTGGATCTGATAAGAGAGAGAGTCAAGTCCCAAAAACCCCCAGTATATATATGCTTAGGCTCAGGTGGGAGTGCCCAGTACCTCCCCCAGGGTGGGGAGTTTCACAATGGCTGAGTTATTGTGTAAGGTGAATCATGGCATATTTTTGGAAACCCTGATGGCCCATTAGCAGACATGATGCCTCAGGCTGGTGTGTAGGTGCTAACGGCTCTCCAGAGGGGCATTATCACACCTGAGTCATTGGTGTGAAGACAGGAAGCCTTTCTTATCTCACAGAAGTTCCCAAGCACCCACCCTGTGGCCTGAAGGGTCAGGTGTGCGCCCAGGAAGCTGCTGCAAATGATCCATTGTTAGCAGTTCATGACAAATTACACAGAGGGTGTAGAATACACAGTCTTAGCCACACCCACTCAGTGACAAACTGGTCCTGGTCACTATTAACCAGGACACCATCACAACATGCAGCGAAGTCCTGTGCTGCAACTGGTGCTTTGTGAAGAAAGCAGAACAGTGCAGGCAGAAGCAGGACACCCAGAAGCTTAATATTATTCCAGATACTATGGGAAAAAAGTATCTACAGACTGTCTTCAGGCAGAGTTAGTCTTTGAAGCAGTGTTGTAGATGGACAGCAGAGCTCCAGTCCTTTCCACAACAGCTGTGCCCATCATAAAGGTACAAGAAACATGAAACCTAAGAAGCTTTCTCTCTTCTCTACAAATGATGATGCATAGGTATTGTGCATGTGGTACTGAGTCCCTAACATTAAAGGAAACTGTTGCAGTCCAGACTCTCATGAGGTAGCTCATGACTAAAAGGCAAATTACAGTCTTAGTCATTCCATGCCTCAATTTATCTATTAATGTAATTAGTAAAAAGAGAAGTGGACTGCGACTGTTCCACAGACCAAGCAGTTATTCTCTTTCATGATGCTTTGACCAAGAAGAGTGCAGGGACAGCAAAGAATGCAGTGGAATTTTATCTATTTCACCTTTCAAAAATTCTGATAAAAAAGTTATTTCAGGTTCTTTTGTGTCTCCAAATGCCAAACTCACTGTGCATATGGAGAGGAATTAGCCTGATCTACTTTGTTTCTACCAAGGGATTATGACTACTTACAAATGACTCCAACATCTCTCTACTTCCTAGCAGAAGACCATCTTTTCTTTTGTACCTCCCTTTCCTTCCCTTCTCCCAGATGATTTTTCTGTTATTGGATTCTTTGATTTTTCTGTCTGTGGAAAATGAGCTCGTGCAAAGAGTGCACTGTATGGGTTTGATAGCACTTCTAAGCCTGGGATAGCATTTTAATGTCTTGTTTTTACTGACTATTGGGTTTGGCAGCCTTAGCCAGTAAAGAGGGAGGGAAGAGGTCTCTAGACAGTCTGCCATCCTTCTGGATTCCTATCATGTACAGTTCTGTCTGACGATGTATTTATTCCCAGTTTCTCGATAAGTAATATTTTACTTGAACAGTGAAAGAGGAGGTACACTTAAGAGTTCTCATTTGAATTCTTCAGATGAGAAATTAATGTCCAACTTTGATTCCACTGAAGTTGGAGGCAGTGAATGCATAAATGAATGGATGAATAAATAAATACAGATAGTAGCGGCTGCAAGATTGATCTCTGAAGTATGAAACAGAATCATCTCACAGGAGAAGAACTGTCAGGTCTCATGCTGTAGACATCTGACAACTGAGACATTCCCAGGGCCATGCATGGCCCAGGGCCAGGCACAGCTGATGTGCTCACCAGCATGTTGCATCTGACACCCAGAGTTCTGCAAGTGCTGCAGCAGTCAGAGCCCTCTGAATTTGAGCTCTTCTTATGTACAGCCTGATTCTGTAGCCTTGACTTTGTTCCCAAATGTGTCTCCCATCATACAGACTGTCCCATACCTTGTTCTCTCCTCAAGTCACATGTCCAAAATATTTAGACTTACAGACTAGGTGAGAAAGAGAGGTAGTGAGACAAAGGTCTCACAGCTTTGCTATTCTTACATTTTAGGGGATTTCATGGGAAGAACTGTAAGTAATGTTTGCTGCATCTCTCTTTAAGGACTAATTCTCAAGCTTTGATCACATTCTAGAAAAGTACTTTCTCTGCATGTCCAAATGTCTCAGGCAATATATATTCTTTTATATATTAGGAGTCCATTTACAGAATCCACTTCATGTTTGCATTATTGGGTACTTATATGACTGTATAGGCCAGTGAAAAAGAGTACTTTAGTGTAATTTATATGAAAAATGTACAGTAACCTGTTCAGTGTTTTACTTGTTAACTGGAACAGGGTAATGGTAAACATTTACTAGAATATATAGGCCAGCTACATTAAAAGGTAAATTAAATTCATAATAAATTGTCTTGTTCCCTGCATTGCACATAAGGAAATCTAGACTGAGAGCAGTGCAATTTGCTTTGTGGTTAACTATTTTATCTGTTTATTTGTGAGGAAAGCTGAAGCACATTAGACTGTATGCAGGTATTAATTAAGAACATTAAGAGGGAAAAATAGATGCTAAGGTTTGGATCCTGAATTAAAGAAAAAATTTTTTTTAATTTTTTTAAGTTTTTTTTTAGAAAGAGAATGTGGTCAATGAGTTAATATATAATACTTAAAACCTTGAATTCTGAGCCTGTAATATTGATTTCTTGGTATTTTTTGGTGAAAAAAAATCTTTAGTACTTTGTCCCAAGACTGTTTTCTTGAGAAAATACTCCCCAGATCTCTTATAAAATCTAAACCAGGGAACATTTTGCTTACATCTACTGTGCCAAAGAAGAAACCACTTTATACAAAACTCAAAAGAACTACATGTTTTTTGTGTTACACAGTGTCCAACTTTTATTCAAAATGTCTAGTTTATTCAACTAATATATCTAAAATGCAGATATAAAGGGTTTGCAGGACAGAAGCTGAAGCAAATCATACCACAACTTTCCCTTTTCTTTAAACCTCTTCTCTCTCTTCTTGTGATAGTACATCCAATTTGAAATCTCCATCAGTTGTAACACCCCAGGATTTCCCTATACCCATCAGCAGGTTTCAGATATGCCCAGTTCTGCTGTATCACTCTCCTTGACCCCAGTCAGTTGACCGCTTTCCCATTCCACTTTGTAAGGCAGACTGCTCCCTCAAGTCTTTCTCAGTGTAGTTGATGTTCACAGTTCTTAATCATCAGGAGCTGCAGTAAAATGTATTAAGTCAAAGGCAAACTAACCCTGACTTTTCTGGTTTAATAATTGACACACTTTTAAATTAAAATGTGATTAAGGATGTCCTTAACTGTACTAATTTTTCTTCTAGGAAGGAATTACCTTGAACAAAATATCCAAATTCAACTTGTAAATCAGACAGTTAGCAAGAAAGTTTCTTTTCAAATTTATATCAAGAATATGCCAGTAATGTGTGGTTATAACCTCATTCATAAGAGCACATTTATACTCACCTATTTCAAAGATCAGAACCATTGTGTTCAAGCTTCTGGATTCCCTTTCTTTTTCCCCAGACCTGTTCAGGTTAGCTCTACATCAAATTAGCTGGCATTCTGCGTTCTTATCACTCTTAGAGAAAGTTTCTCATAACTTAGTTCAGATTTTTATCTCATGCTAGAAAATTGTCAAACTTTCATTTACTCATTTGTTTTGCCTTTATCTAACTCTAGTACCTGAGCTGGTTTTAGAAAAACTTTTAACATTAATTTTAATCAGACAATTTTGTCACATTTTTAAGAGCACAGCCCTTTTCCATATGGACAGAGGACTGACCTTAGCATGTAAGAACAGAGGATTTTTTCTCTCTCTAAATGAGTACTCAGCAGTTTAAAACTGGAAAATATGAAACCATTTGTGTGCTGATTATTTAGCTACCTGTAATGACTCCTGTTAACAATCTATCTGCATTTTCACTTTCTCTGTGTTAGGATTAATTCCAGGCTCAAATATTTGGCTTTGTCTGACAAGTGTATGATGGACTGAGGTAATCCTCCCAATTTCTGTTTTTAGTATTATGACTACTGATAAGGAAACCTTTGGCATTAGCCACACATAATTTTTATACTGGAAACCCTAGACTGCTCTTTAATTTCCTGTGTTGATATTACTGTTTCAGTTACTTAAGGAACAGCAACTTTTTAATGAGGATTTTGCAACCTGCAGAAAACTAGTTTATCTAATCTCAGAATTCCACCCAGTTAACCTCATAGAAAGTATGTAAATTTTTGCCTGAGTAAACCTCATTTCAAAAAGTCCAAGATGAGCAGATGGAGAATGTTCGTTATTCTTACTGTTTAAAATCTGGGTCTTAATTCTAATTTGGAGCTGGGTAGCTTCAGTTTCCAATTATTGATTCCTTTTTTTCTTAGAACCATTCTGTCCCAGATTAAAAAATACGCTATCATCTAACATTTTCTCCGCAGGACTGTACTTACTTAAATAATCACATCAGGTCCTTGTATTCTTTTTGATGAGAGTTCTTTGTGCATATGCTTCTTCAAGTCAGAAACTCAGCACCCTTCTGATTGCCAAGAAAATACATTCTACATCCCTTTTGCCAAACAGTTCAAACAACAAAGCTGCATTTTATTCAGATGCCAAAATTTTGCCTAAGGACTTCCATATTGCCATAAGCATATATAAACTTGAAAATTGAGGGGAAAATAGGAAAAAAATTAGTATTCATACAAAATTTTGAGGGATACTATAATGTCTGAAGTGGAAATAAATTCAGAAAGCAGAATGAAGAGATTTTGCAAGAGCATGAGATATTACTACCTTGTTTTTACTTTTTTACAGGGACGTAAGTGCATGCCAGTTTATTAAGAGATGAATACTGGTTCTTTATTCCCTTTAGTTTTGAAATGAAGAATAAAGACATATGAGGTGACATTAAATATTAGAAATGTTGTTTATCTAAATGTGATCATTTAGTCATCAATATAGCAAATGTGTAGAAATAAAGCTCAGGAAGCTATGATTGAGATATGTCTTTAGAGTATAGTAAAAAACTATTTTCAGAGTAAAGATATTAGAATTCAATAAATCCATCATTATTTGGTGGATTGGCTCATTAAAGGAATTATCAAGACTTTTTATTTGAGGAGTCTGTAAAAGTTCGGAAGTGGATAGAGTGTATACCAACAAATGGCAAAGAAGTACATGTTAAAGTAGGGATCCTGTGATTGTTCATGTTAATAAAGTGCATAGCACAGAAAAATTCTTAGGCCAAAGAAAATACGATTATCAGTCAGTGCCAGGGATCTGTATTATCCCTAGACGGCGTTTTCTGACCAGTGCATGCTAGTGATGCAGATTCTCTGGCCTTTACAGCTACTTCTCCCTTAGCTGCTCGAAATTTAGGAGGATTATCTTAGGTGAGAGAGCACTGAAAGAAATATGGGTCCTATTTGTAGGTCACTCACAAACTGAGTGAACTTTTGGCAAGCCTTTTAGTCAATTACATGTCTCAGTTCCCCACCTGAAAAATAGGATCAATGTCCCTGTCTGACTGGTTGCAGGGAAAAAATCTACAGAGGTGCTCAGCATATAAGGTGTTCAGACACAATGGTGGTTAATACCAGAATAGTTCTGTATGAAAAGAAGCATCTAGATTGACCTCTTTGCAAGGATTTTGAAAAAGTCGTTTCAGGATTATTATACAGAAAGACAAAATGGAGAGATGGTGTACACAGAATATTTTTTTAAACTGTTTCCCCCAAAGTTCTTGCATGTTCCAATGAGAAGCATTAAGCACAAGTCAGTTCTGTAAGACATACACAGATGGAAAGGAAAATGTTAAATGTTTCAGCCAGCAGGCTTGAAAGCTTCTGACCAAAACATTTGTATTTCTTTACTTCCAGCTGTGCGTGTCTAATAACATATTTTGTGATGTTTAAATATCAACTGCATCACTCTACTCCTTGATATTAAGTGCAAGAAAAATGACTTAATTTGTTGATGAGCAGCATGTTATAGGCTGCCAGTAATGTCAGTGGTGACTCTACTGGCTCAGTACTCCTACCCCTGCTGCATAATCTTTCCCCCCTCTCTGAACTCGGATGCCTATAGCACGTAGCACACCAGTCTGTGTTCCCTGGTTCAGGATTTCATTTCACTACATCATAAGCTACTAACACAGCCTTGTCATTGCAATTTGTCACACTTTTTTGTGTGCTCTATATCTGACTGAATTCTCATCTCCCCAGCCCATAGGCTACTAGTCTGGAACAAATCTCTGAAACATAATGGAAAAGGATAAAAAAACCAAAAAAAAACAAAAAAACCCAAATCAAAACAAAACAAAACCAACCAAACAACAACAACAACAACAAAAAAACCCAAAACACCAAAAAAACCCCACCAACACCACCCAAAAAAAGAGACCCAGTTGACACCTCTTCTGACAAAAGTAGACACATAATCATGGGAAATAGTTGTTTCTCCTGACTTTGTGTTGTATCAGATCAGCCAACACTGACTGTCAGGAACATATTCTTGTACTTGCTGCCACTTTGCCATGTTCCTGGGCTGTTGTTCAGGGTGCCCCAGGGCCAGCATGAAGGTACCCTCTGAAGAACAGCTTGGCTTCTCCAGGATTTAAAATTCTTTTGCTCCCTTTATCTTCTGGCCTTTCCTCTTGAGCAAATATGCAAAATGTTGTGGAGGAAATTCTTAGGGATCAACTGTGCTGGTTTTCAAGCTGAGCAGCATTTGGAAAGGGAGAAGGCACATACCTTCAGACTTTGAAGAAAATGGGGAAAAGCACCAGCTGCTGTAATCAGTAGATAAGTGACCAGAGGAGCAAACCATTGTGGCCTTACTTTGACCCAAGCAGATACCTCAAGTTTTAGCATTTAATGTGGTTTGAATTTGTTTTAAATAACATTACTTGAGCTTGCTACTGTGACCTCAAGCAGGTAATTTTGACCCACATCTCACTTCTCTGTGAAATAAACACATTTTCATCTCTTTCTATGAGAATAAAAACAACTGACATTCCCCAGATTCAGATGTGTTTTAAAGAATTTCTATGAGCATTCATCAAGCACTTCAGGACTCATGACATATATGACAACAATATAAGGACTTTTCCCTGACCAACCTGACAGAAATAGAGACTGTGGCAAAATCAGCTCCATAGTAATGACACAGACTAAGATTTCCAATTTTAATTCATTCCTCTTGTACAACCTGTGACTTTCATGCCCTTCAACCAATATATGACATCAGAAAAGCAAGGACAAAATACTAACATACATGCAACATGAGTCAGATAAGGCTACTAGAAGAACCCTGACATCAAGTAGTTTTAGTTACATTAAGTCTTTCATTATTTATTTTCCATGTGTAATATGTATTTTGGCACTGCTGACCCGCAAGAACTATACAATACATTCTGCTTTGTTTATGTTGAAAGGAAGTCATAGATGAAAAAAAAAAAAACAACCCAGTAGTGTTCTTAAGCAAATTTCTCCCTACTGCTCTGTTTTTCTCTGCTTGTCAACATTTACTGGGTTCATTCCTTTTCTTCTGTTCTTTTATCATCTATAGCCTTGCTGACAGGATTTGGCATCCTATCAATGTGACAAGCTATTTTGTCAAATGTCAGCTAGTCATATTCAGGTAATTAATTTATGTGCTGTACATCTGACCCAATTTTCTTTGTTAATTGGTAGGTCAGACAACTTTTTCACCCACAAGTAATTTATTTTTTCTATCATCTGATAAGCATTTCTAAATAGACAATTTCTAACTAAAAGGAAAATTTGTGCTTAGTTGTTAGTTGTTATACTTTTTTTTTTAAGCTTGTTGACCACATTTGCGAATATGCTGTACGCAATAAAAGAGATATCAGCTCCTCCTTCTATTAGTAACTAAATCAAGACCATCAGAAGCTGTACATCTCATCAAAGATATCCTTACTGTCCAAAATTCTCCATGTGTTTTGCTGGTTTATATTTTTAGTGTAAAATAAGTCTTTGAGTGAAAAATCGCATTATACTCCTGCACTGTATATTGCATGTGAATTGTTGATAGTGTTTGTCCAGAAAGGGTTATGTCCATGCTGAGCCATTTTTTCGCATTCTAAAATGTGGTAAGAGTGACAACTAGAACAAATGTGTCCACATCACAGAGCTGCTTCACCCAAGCAAGTCATTCTCAAAGGACTAGGACACACCAGGATTAGGTATCTGTAAGAATAAGAGACCTTCATTGACCTCTAATGAGGCCTTGTTTGCCCAGTAAAGATATATCCAAAGAAACCTGTCATATGTCAAAACGATTTTTCACATGGGTGTTATTCACTCATCAGTTGGGACTTGCAAGGTTGCACTGTGTGTCTTCACTGAGATGGACCTGATCTGTATAACTCACAGGTACATCTCCAGCATGTGGAGTTCAGATCTGTTTTTCTGCAAGAAATGTGGGTCCACCTTTACAAATTTAATTTTGGATACAGATCTTCAAGTTCAATGGAAAGGTGATACTTTCTTTCTATGTGATTTGTAATAAAAATTAAGTTTAATATATTACTTTTAAATGTAATGCACCATAATGGCTTCCAGCTCATAGAGTGATGTCTAAAAGATGAATTCAAACTAACAGACTTGTCAATACATACTACTGTTGAAAGTTTTGCTTGGAACACTGGTAGTTAGCACAGTTAGTTTCTATAGTACCTTGAAACTGTGTATCATTTTAATCACAAATTTATGGTTCATTTCTTGATGATGTTTTATTATGTAGGAGAATAGTGTGTAAGGGACAAAACCACATTAATCTTTATATTCCTGCTATTATATTACACTGATTTTCAGCAAGTGTGCTTTCCTATTTGTAAGAAGTGTAGAACCTAAGAAAACTCTGCGACACCATGTAGTAGGAATGCCAAACTAGCACACTTGTTTGTGCTTTATTTATGTAAAGTAAACCAGGGTTAGCAAAACATAAGTTCAGTCTGGAAGTTTTTTAATGAAGTTGCAATAAAATCAAATATTTGTTTTGTGATTAAGCTTAATTAATTTATTTTCCCCCCACCCCAACTTGTAGTAGGCACCCTTGAAACAGAGTGGTAGAAAACCTGCTTCCTAGCTTTATTACTGGTTAAAATTGTCTGAGAGAGAGTCAGTATTCAAGGAATTTCCTGTGACATGAACATGACTGCAGAAATAATTTTCAACATTAAATTCGGTGAACTGCTGAACTTTGTTAATATTTTTTGCAGCGTTCAATTATTTCAATAAATTGCACAGCACTAGCAGTGGAATGAAGTCCAAAGTCTGAAGACAGAAAGCCTGAGCAGGTCAAAGAAAAAAAGTTGGTTTGCAATCTTGAGCCTGTTAAAATACTAAATAGAAAATTAGACAGGAAAAACAGTTAAAAAATATTTAGAGTATCTTTGATCAGCTGGTTGAAGAGAAGTAATATGACAAACAGGAAATTGCAAAGAATAACTATTTTGACTGTAGTGGAAATAGCGACTTAGGTAGCTGCAGTTCAAACTAGATACAGAATATTTGCTTGGAATTTAAAGGAAAGGTATCCAGATGTCTAAACATTCTGCTCAATGTGGCTTTTATTTCAAGTTTGGCAAGCCTTCAGAAAACTGGTAGACAAGTTTAGCTGGAAGACGTTTTCCAGTGTATTTACATAATTTCATACATATTTTATGCTTCTGCATTACATCTTTTAGCAGTGGTCACATTTAATTTTAGTATTCTTTTAAAACATTACATATAGTCATATGAATTAATTCAATATCACACATCAAAATGCTTTGCATATTAAACAAACCTTTAAACCTGTGAACAGCTGTACTAAACACATGCAAAGATAAGCTATGGAGAAAGTCATTACAGAGAATTCAACAAAGTGTTCTCATGTGATTGTAACATACTATTCAAGAATCAGCTGTGGTGTAAGAAAATGGTTTCTCCTTTACACACAACCACATCTTTAGTATGGTCCATTTTAGAAGTTAAATTCCATATAAACATTCTTTGCAGATTTAATAAAATGGATACAAAACATTCTGCCTGGAGTCTGGGACAGACAAATCATAAACTGCAGCAAAGATATGGCATGTCTAGTCAGTAAAGTACATGTAGATAGAAAATGTAACAGGTGGGATCAGCTGTGTACTCTTAAAGGCTGACTCTCTCAGCAGCTGCTGTTGGATGAACAAAAAGCACAGTACAATACATTATGGCTAATCCTCCAGGATACTGGGTGTCCTCTAATCACACCAGTATCAGGTTGTATAGGCGTCAGCATCTCTCTGCTTGTGGCTACCATCTCACCCCAGGGAGCCAGTGAGAACCTGCTGGAGATGCCTCCACTTTAGGCTATGAGTGTGTATCTTTCCTGTTTTAGCTAGATTTTGTGCGACAGGAGTGAGTTGTCTGCTTTTGTTTACCCTTTTCTTTCAGGAATATTTCTATAGATGAAGCTAAATGATATTGTTCTAAAAAAAAAAACAAACAAAACATTTTTAGACCCAAGCCTGTGTCTCATTCTGCCCATGAAAGTAAAGAGTTTTGCTTTTTGTGGAAGTATTTATCCATAGTTTGTATGCATTGTTGTTAATGAAAAGCATAGACAGAATTACTTGTACACTGTGTAATATGCAATTAAGGAAAAAAAAAATCCTTTCTAACATAATCAGCTGGGAGATAACAAAGTTATTATGCTGTACCCTGTTCAGAATTAAAAACAACTTAAATGAGTAAAACAGCAGATACAAATGAAAACAAACTCTTTTCTGTATTTCTGAGAAAGAAAAATCAGACATATGTACACAGAAATAGTGACAATTTTTAATTCCACTTCATTATGAAGTTGCAATACACACTTACTACTATCCATTCGATTATTTCAGCATATTTTATAAATACTAATTAACCAAATGTCATCAAGATGTGTATTGTTTGCTCTGCTCATATGTGAAATCTGGCTGGAAGGAGACCTACAGACCAGACTTTACTTTTTCATTTTGCACTCCTTGGGTATTGGATCATCAGCATTCTGGAAATCAG
Source organism: Scytalopus superciliaris (assembly GCA_013400415.1). Classification (NCBI taxonomy): domain Eukaryota; kingdom Metazoa; phylum Chordata; class Aves; order Passeriformes; family Rhinocryptidae; genus Scytalopus; species Scytalopus superciliaris. Next base: position 25,531 of record VXBX01009447.1, read on the forward strand.
GTTCAAATTGGCTTAAGGTATTACAAAAACCTGTGAGGTGTTAAAGTTCAGTGACTGTGATTCAGGGAATATTTCTGTGATTAGATGCAAAAAACAGTTCCATTGACACAGCATTGTGGCCAAGCAACACAAACTAACTCTTTTCTGGCAGGCATATTGTGTTAGGATGACACCAACAGAAGGTCATGTTAGTTCAAGCTGGATGTGAATACAGCTAAATGGCTTCCAGACCATAGCTGACTCAGATCCAGAAAGATTTGATGTCGATGAAAAGAATATGTGTAGACATGGAGTAATATGGAGGACTCAGATCCTTTTCTAGGCTTTTCCTTGTGCTTTAACAATTGCTAGATAATCTTTCCTCTTTTAAAATAGGTGTGTGGAAAAGAATAATAAAACTTTGTGTCCTCATAAATATATAAGAAAAAACGTATGTCAGAGAACATATTTGCTTCAGTTTTAGATAATAGAGCAATTTTGTGATATCATTCATACATCACTGTCTCTCTTCTTCATTACTGCTTAATGATCTAGAAAGGTGTGCCCTCAGGTATGAAAGGGTTAAATCTGATGTATTGAAAACAATCACTGAAATGTGGGAATGGAGGTGACCTCTACAAGACAGGTAGTTCATGTCTCTGCTTTAGCTAGACTTAGACCTTTGTATTCTCTGTTCTAGAAATCCTTTATGGCCTGTATTTCATTCCAACAATTATCTAATCTTGTACTTGGAAAAGACTTCTTAATATCAAATAGAGGTGGGGTTTTTTTGAGGAGTGAGAAAATGAAGCAAAGCTGGTCCTTCTGCTTCCTCCATGGATATAGAGAGTACTTGCTGATGTTAGAAGAAATAACTAAAATGTAGATAGTAGCCCACAACAGGCCAAGAATGCTAGAGAAAGGAGGCATGTTAACAGCACAATCAAGTCAACCATTTGACTTGTGGAGGTTTATCACAAACCAAAAGGCCAGGTTAAATCATAGTCAGAAATCAGACTGTAGTCAGAAAACAAATAATTCTGTAATGTCCGGATGAACAGTGAGGGAAGAGTGGAACAGTGCACGGAAATCTGGTACTGGGAAAGGACAGGAAGAGGAATCAGAGGCAGGTAGAAATGATTAGCAGAGATTGCTGAGAGCCATAGTCAAGGCTGGGAAGAGCACATGGGACTAAATCACAGAGCTGACATAGCGGCCAGGTTTGCTGGCCAGTCCTTACCTTCTCCCCACCTTGGCCATGTCTCCTGAATCCTTACTGCCCAAGGAGACTGTCAACCAACAAATCAGTGAGTAAACACAAGAGACATACACTCATCAAGTAGCACCTTATTTAATCCACTTCTAGGGATGAGTCAAAACTACAGATGAATTGCTTTAGGGATTCCATGTGGCCTTTCAATACCCTGAATTAGCCGAGGATTGAGCCCTGGCAGGATCAGCTCCATAGCAGGCTGTCATTCAAGGCAGTTGAGGCTTACAGCTCTGTGCAGTAGCTGTAGTGAACTCTTGGCAGGGAGAGAACTCCTTGTCTCAAGTTTCAAACATGGGATGCATTCTGTGCAATATAGGTTGGATGTGTTCTGCAAAAAAGCAGATGTGCTGCAATGCAGCACACAAACTGGAGTAGAGGTCCAAAAAGAAATGGTAGTCGCTGGCTCTTGGTGCCATTTGGAAAGCCAAATACACAACAAACTCATTAATTCTTTTGCTGTTATGTTATGAAATAAATATTCTTTGTGTGCATTGCATTATAACTCAGCATCTTCATGGCTATCCTAATTTTCCAGAATCCCCTTCAGAAAGCAGAAGCTCATTAGGATCATTCTTTGAATTTAAAACAGGTATGCTTTCAGGAAAAAAAATAAAAGAGAGAGTCTGTAGCTCTGAAACAAATACATTCACAAGACTCCTGAACAGGAAGTTCAGTGTCTTTCAATGATATTTTAACTTGGAATTGTGATTGATATTTAAAAAACACCCCAAAAGTGAAAAACAGTGTATTAAAAGGAGCAATTAACTGAGTAATAAAAATTATTCATCATTAAATTTCTGGTTTGGTCCCGATAGTTAATTTTTCACCCAATTTAAAAACTGAACTATTATATTTGTGTTTTACTTAGAATTGAGATCATGATCAATAATCATGCAAACAAAACTTGGAACTTTGTCCAAGAAACAGTAGGAATCAGTTATTCTCCTAATTCTTACCCAGGTTTTCCCAGCTCCTCAACACTTATAAATGACCAAAGGTACAGGTATCCTCACTTTTCTTCATTTCACCATGAGGTGAGGATACCACACACCTCACAGGAGCTTACGTTAATGGGTGACATACTCTTTTCTCCACACTACAGGCAACTAAATGAGCTGAACAAAAGGACACATTTTACACATGGACAGACACGCAAGCATAAGAAGTATGTTGCACACCTATGTCCATTCAAGGTATATAATTCTCAAGTATTTCTTCTAGGCAGGAAGTTAGCACGTTTTTCCAGACATGAACTTTGTACCATGGATGGTATGATACTTGCTGAAGCTTCATGCCTAACCTATGAGACCTACACAAGAATTCTATGTCTTTTTGCAAGAGAGGAAATCAAATGTACATCCTCACACAAGTTCTAATCCTTTTGGTAAACTTATAAGAACACATCAAACATTAATGGAGCTAAACGTGCTACGTTCAGTTCTCCAAGAAACACTTGGAGTATAACTGCACCTTAGTAATTGTGGGCTCATTGACTTTCATTGAAGCAGTATCTGAGAGGGATGACAGAAAATACTCAGGTTGGTGGTCTCTGTGCATGTATCCATCTTGACCCCACTCTGAGAATAAGGACAAAATCTGCAACGTTATATGGTCTGGATTTTAGCACTAAGAACTCAGGTCTAGTTCCAGTTATACTACTGACTTTTCCTACTGTTGAACATCTAATCTGTATGCCAGAGGGAAGAATGCTTACTCATATTTGCCACAGGGAAATAGGGCCTAACATAGACAGTATTATAAAAATATTGTCGTATTTCTTTCTTCCTAAGTGGAGCAATCTTTTCAAATTGACAGTTTCACGAGACATATTTCTGGGTCTTGTTGTTGTTTTATTCTTTTCATTTGTTCTCCATACATAGATATTTATAATTTTTCCTGACAGAAGGATCTGAAGACACTTCTTAAAAACAACAGGCTGTGAACAGGTTTATATAATTTGTGTTTTAATTTTGCATGTAACTCCACCTTTCCAAAAGATTTCATTTAATCTGTCTCATTATAAGTCTTAACCTCTCAGGGTCATATGGCAAGATCAGAGAAACACTGATTGATTTGGATTTATTTTTACGTTTTTGCAACTCTTTTCAATACAAATAAACATCTGAAAGTAAGATTCAAGGGTAAATTATGGCTATATTCAAGGACAATATTCTCTGATGCAGTGGCCAGAATGGCATGAACTTTTCCATTAGCCTTAATTAGAAAATACTGAACTCCTACAAGAAAGGAGAGTGACAGAAAAAGTTGTTTGAGAAGCAGCAGGAGTAGGGAACATCTTTGCCCCATTTTGACGGGTCTCATGAACAGCTTTGGATAGTTTTCATTGCACCATGGATACTGAATTGAGAAGGCCTTGAGATCATGTTTCAAGATAACTGAATGGATAAGTGCAATAAATTTTTGATTTGAGAGTGTAGTTCTCATTTACCATAACAATTTATTTGAAGTAAGTATCTCCATTCCAAATTACGTGCATTTTATTTTTGCGGAGGGCTATAGACTATTAATGGAGACAAATTAATTATTCTGTGTTCTCCTAAGTGGTTTTTCCGCATCCCAGTCTTGAAAGGAATAATGAAGGAGTGAGCAGTAATGAAGTGTGAGTTAAGTAGCTTCTCTATAAGGATTGTACGGAATTGATGAAGATACATGTGAATCAACAGATTGGGAAAAAAATACAGATGGTCATGTATTTCTGTACTGGGTTTGTGTGGCAAGATTTTGGTAACAGAGAGGCCATGAAGGGTGATGGTGCTTCTGTGAGAAGTTGCTAGAAGCCTTCCCCATGTCCAATAGAACCATTGCCATCTGACTCAAGAGGGACCCACCACTGACCAAGGCCAAGTCCATCAGTGACTGTGGCAGTGCTCCTGGGATAACAGGTATAAGAAGGGGAGTGATTCAACACATTTAAGATAGGAGTGAGATGTGTGAGAGAAACTACTCTGCTGGCACCAAGGTCAGTGAAGAAGGAGGGAGAACTCATGCTCCAGGCACCAGAGCAGAGACTTCCCTGTAGTGCAGGGAGCAGACCATGGTGTGGCAGATGTGCCCCTGCAGATCATGGAGGTCCATGGTGAAGCAGATATTCATCTGCAGTCCATGGAGGACCACACACCAGAGCAAGTGGATGACCAAAGAAGGTTTTGACTCCATGGGAAATCCGTTCTGGAGCAGTCTGTTCCTGAAGGACTGCACTCCATGGGAGGGACCCACACTGGAGGAGTTCATGAAGAACTGCACTCTGTGGAAAGGACTCACACTGAAAAAGTTCCTGGAGGACTGTCTCCGGTGGGAGGGAGCCTATGCTGGAGCAGGGAAAGACTGTGAGGAATCCTCCTCCCAAGAGGAAGGAGTGGAAGAGACAATATGCGATGAACTGACCACAACCCACATTTCTGGTCTGCCTGCACTGTAGAGGAAGAGGAGGGAGAGAATTTGGGAGTGAAGTTAGCCTGGGAAGAAGGGAGGGGTGGGGAAAAGTGGTTTTAAGATTTGGTTTTATTTCTCAATACCCTACTCTGATTTAATTGATAATAAATTCAATTACCGCAAGTTGGGTGTTTTGCCCATGACTGTATCTAATGAATGATCTCTCCCTGCACTTATCACAATCCATGAGCCTTTTGTTGTCTTCCTTCTCTCCTGTTCCGCTGAGAAGGTGAGTGATAGAGCAACTTTGGTGTGCACATGGTGTCTAGCCAGGATCAATCCAGCACAACAACATAGGTTGTACAAGTTTCAGGTATGTAGGAAAACTGCTATCGTACTTTAGCCCATTATATTAGTGACTAAAAATGGCCAATTAGATCTCCTTTATCTCCTCCAAAGGAAATAAGAACATTTTCATGCATCATGAAAGAGCCTCAAAAATTGGAAACTCAAAGAGTTGCTTCAGTAAAATAGTGATGTCAATAAAAATTGAAGTTTCTCTGCATTTTACATGATCAATCCTTGAAATTCCTTCCACAATCCAAACTGACAGCATTTTAGAACAATTGTTTTTCATTATGGGTACTTTAATTCCCCTGCTTCTAAATGAAATCATTTTTGTTTATATACGAAGTGTCAACAGATACTGTACATATTGAACTCATAAAAGTCTTGTGTAACACACAGCCAAGTAAAGAGAAGAAAAGAACTGAGCCATATACCAAAATGCTAGTCAAAGCCATTAAATTGTACTTTTAAGGGTCCCACTGCAGAGAAAAGCTTCCTGTTTACTCACTTGAAGTAGCGGCAGTTAACATGAATACAGTTAAAAAGATAAGTGATAACACTTCTAAATTCTGCTAATCCTCGTTTCTGCATTTTGCCTGTGACCAGAAGCTATTTTGTCAGGAAAGCTCCAAGACTTCAGCAGTTTACATTGAAATAAAGCCTTTTTCCCTTCTGAGCTTTTAGAATATGCAAAAGCTACCATAACTATCTGGAGCTTACGCTAGAGTAGTATTTTTTTTCCTTTTTTCTTTCTTTCTTTTTTTTTATTTTATTTTTTTAATTTTAATTTTGAGATGAGGAAAAATACAAGGTTTGTTTAGCATAAATTCTTTTAAAAGAAATCTCTTTGATTTTAATATTTTTGGAGTACTCTTGATGTAAGATCAAACCTTCTTTAAATGGTTAGGAATAAAATATTGAAGTAATACAATACAGCAGTTTTGGGACAAGAACTGCATAAATCAGCTAAAGGCTCTTTAAAGCACATAACTGGCTGGCAAAAGCAGACCCATTTCAAAACTGTCATAACACCAGCTTGTTTTTCAGTTCTATAACTCAGAATGTCTGGATTTCAATAGCTTTTTTTTTTTTCCCTTCAGGGTACAACGCAAATATTGTAACAAAACCCACTATATATTCTCTGTGTGTCTGAGTATAGCTGTTATATACAGACCAGATCATCCTTGTCTCTTTTCTATAGGCAGTATGTATGTACAGTCGTTTAATATTTATTTCTGCTAGTAGTCAGAATGTACAAAGTAGCCACAAAACATAAAAGACACAGACTCTATCTCAGGTTGTTAAAATCTATGGCCTGATCCTGCCATGAGTTTAAGAGGAAGGGGCTCCTGTGGGGCCCCATTGGTTCCTGCCTGCCTGCGCACAGCTCACTGCAGGGTCACAGATTAAGTTACTACTGTAAGCAAGGGTATTAAATGCCCACTTACAAACATCTTGAGATGAATAAAAAGTGTGCTTTTTAAACTTGGGTATAGTAGGTTTTGTGAATGTGTGTAATAATTTGTAAACACTGGTTGCAATCTTGTGTCTATGCCTCTGTATTTTCTCTAAACTAGCAGACCTCATCCACATGGCTAGGACATGTTTTTTAAATTAAGCAGAATGGCAAACTCATGCAGATGATATAATTCATGAAAGTGTATTTTACTGATTACAGCAGATTTTTTTCAAATGATGGTTGCTTTTGGATGTATCACGACAACCAGCCGAAACAAAGCCAAACTTTTCTGCAGGGCCATCAGGGAGAATTGCAATTTGAATAAGCATAGGGCCTAATATTAGGTACTCATGGGAATAAAATTTATTAGTAAGAATTCCTCAATAATATGGTGATCCTTACAGTCTCAAACAACTCTGTATAATGTTAATGTATATCATATAACACCCTAGTCTCCCAAGGCACTGCAGTACATAAACAAGAGAAGGAACTCAATGGCCCAAGATAAACAAGTATCATGAAATCAAGAACAATATATAACAAAATAATTTTTCTTAAAAATTAATTAATGTAATTTTATAACATATTTAAGTTTTGACTAGTTAACAAATTATGATGGGCATCATATAAAAATATTTTACCAAAGTTACATTGTGCAAAAAAAAGTAAAACCTAGAAAAAAACAATCAAAGCCCTGTGCCAGTTTCAACTTTATTTTGTGAACATTTCATTAGATGAGATTAATAGTAAGAAGTAAGAGAAAAATCAGAAATATTAAAATTACATCTAACAACATTAATGTTGAATATATGACTTTGTGCATGTTAGCCTACACAGGAGAAAAAGCATCAAGTATGAGCTATTTAAAAAATAAATTTTATGAAAAAATATATTCTTCAGAAATCTAGAATACAATTATTTGCAGCTGCTACTCGGCATAAATTTTTGAACAATATATAAATATAAAGATGATTCAGAAAAAGAGAGTCAATATTTATCAGTTAATTTATTCATAGTAAACATATGCTTAATTCCACTGATTGTTTTTTAATTAGTCATTTAATTAGCAAATTTAGCACCTTCAGGATCCCCTCCATGAGAAGTGACAGCAGAGGCAATGGGTCTCAAGTAGAAAACAGCTTCTGCATTTTGCTATGGAACCAACCACCTGACCTCGCAACCAACTGCAGGGCCATGCTGAAGACCCCCCTCCAGCCCTGCAGCAGTGGTCCATCCTCTCCCTAAAGACACAGGTTCAGTAGATGAAGTACTGGCCATGTGGTCATTGCATGTTACCGACCAGAGGTACTGACAGGCTTTATTGAGACCCGAAAATGATTGATGGAAGATATAATGAGAACAAACTGGCTCATTCCCAGGTGGAAAAAAAAAAAATACCCTCACAGTCTGAGGAATTGAGAAGTTCTTTTAATTAGCATGCTACTAAAATGGCAAAACTTGCATGCTTCCCTCTCCTGCTGACAATATCACTCTCAGCTGATGGACTACAATTTTTTTTTTGTTTTGTTTCAGTTCTGACACGGTAAACACATTTACCTTACAAAAATCTATTTGTCTTCTATATATGTCAAATATTCTTCTGTTACATTGATGCAACATGCATTACTGTTATTGCAATGGGAATTGTACTGATATTACAGGAGAGTTGGCTCAAGGTGATTACTTATTATATTTTCAGTGAAGAGAAATCTGGTCTGCAAGTTCTAATTATTCTGGTAAAAATTGTCTCTGACACAGTGTCCAGGAATCCAGTTAAGTTACACCAGAGATTAATTTTTCTCATTATAATTTTTTAATTGTAAAAAGAAGCACAATAAAGTTTATTTAAATTCTACAGTAGTTCCTCTTTAAAAGGTCAGTTTAATATTTAATTTGAAATTGGATAAAATTTGTGCATGTGTGTGTGTGGGTGACAAAGTAATGTTTAAACAATCAGACCTGACAGATGCTGACAGATACTGTCTAATATCCCTGCATGCAGATTGCTTCGTGAGTCACAAGGCCCAAGGTCATGCATCTATAACCACCCAGAAGGCTTTCTTCTCCACCTGATGCACAAATTTAAGTTCCATTAAAGCTAAAGTAAGATACAGATGCTTATTGGAAGGAGAAAAGACCAATCTTCAAAAATGCTGTATAATCAGTAGTGATGTGATTCATAGATATTCTTCCTAACTTTTGTAAATTATTTTTCGGTGATTAAATAAAACAGTCATGCAACAATAAACCTATTATCTTATCACATAAAAAAAAAAAATCTCTTGGGGATATGATAGTAGAAACAGTCATAAAAAATGAGGAAAGGATTGTCTAGCTAGCCCCTGCCCTCCAAATGTAAACAAGGGTAATAAATTTTTCAGACTATGAAAACATTGACTTTCCAGAAAAGTATTCAATCTGAAAAAAACCTCAGTATTTTGATTAATATTGTCATTGTAATACCACATGAGAGCTTCAGTTCAGGTACAGACTTTTGTGACACTCAAGAGAACCCTAGCTGACGGAACACTCCATGCTTCTTTCACTTCACCCCCCCAAGAATACCCATTTGAAAAGACATCAACTGCTGAAGTCCTCCTTGGGATTCTGTGAAAAATTTTATGCTTTTCTCTCTCCTTCCTTTGTCTCACTCACTTCTTTCCTTTCTTCCCTCCCTCTCTTTCTTCTCTTACATCTTTCCCTTTTCTCCCTTCTCTCCCTTCTTCCCCACCCTCATGGAAGCTACAGGACTTACTACATTAATACCCAGTTTTGTCTCTTCTCAGAAGCAAAACGCACAAATACTAATTTCCTTTGTGCATATGGAAAGGTTCATTTCAGTACACAACCTCTCTACCTACACCCAACACATTCCATCTGGATGGCCCTTCAAATCCTTCCTTGGGATACACTATAAAGTCTTGAGAATCACTGTCTCACAACAGACATGTACGGAGGGAGCCTCAGTGAAATTCTGTGAGCCATTGGTTGAGAAAGACAAAGGACTAGGAAAACCACATTACCTGATCTTCAGTTCTTGATTCTAGTGGGAGCAAAATGAGGTTGGGTGGGATGTGTGGTAGATTTATAAAAATTTTGGTCATATGTTTGCAGAAATAATGTGATTTTGGCTTTGCCTGCAATGGATTTTGTTGTTGACTCTCACCATGCTTGAAACTGATCCTAGCTCACACTTACTGCAAATCTTGAAAAGATACTTGGCAAAGACAACAACATGATTTTTTAAGAATCCCAGGCTCATTTTATAGTGAAAAAAGCTCCATGTATGCAACACCTAGTAGGTGAGCTCTCAGGATGGCCCCATTTTCATTGCCCTACCAAGGTGGAATTTGGCTGCCTTACCTTTTGACCTTGCCTTTCTGCTTTATATCAACACTTATATCTCAGAGAAAGGGAAAAAAGCTAGAGACCTACTTGTGTTTTTCACTCCATGAAAGCAGAGTTTCTCTTTACATTTCAAGAGGGCCCCCTCAACTTAGTCTTTAAGGAGCTCAAAGATCAACTCTTCCTCTAATCACAAAAAACACATCAGAGTAATCAGCATGCTGGGAAAGGAAGGACAGAAAAATTATGGGACAATTTAATAGTGATTTATTGAAAATTGGTAACTGGCAGCAGCATTTTATAAAGGAATCTCTGGATCATATCTACATTTTATGCCTACTGTGGTTATGAAAGAGGAAAATAAATGGAACCTGATCCCTAACTGAACTGGAAACGTCTTGTTACTCACTGCCTTTGAGATATTGGCATTTCCCACAGCAAAAACGGTTATTTTCCTAAAACATATCCCCAGTCTTTTAAGGGCTGCATTGCATTTATAGCAAATCAGGATGGACTGCTGAATTTATAGTAACCACTGTTTTGTACCTTGAACTTCTGTGCCTATTTAATGTTTGTGAATGCCCAGGTCTGCAACAAATGCTCATGAAGACATTGCACAAGCAACTCTCCATGATTCGGCCAGTGCAGCTCAGTCTTGGTCCACCGCAGCTACACTGTTTCAGTCCCAAAAGTCTTTTCAGCAGAAATTGAAAATCCAGTAAAATGGTGCAATTGTTTCTTTATGTACTTGCATGGGGCCGAGGATGAAACCCGTAAATTTGTTTTCACTTGTGATTCAACTAAGTGAACTCTAGTCATGAGAGGTAGAATACCTACAGTTCCTAAGGAAAAAATATTTGGGATAAGAAAGACCTATCGTTAAAGAATACCTGGGTATTAGTGCTATTAATCCCCATCTAAAATGGTCTATTCAATGTAAAATACATATTAATAACACTACTGAAGACCTGAACATATTGATAATGATGAGTAGGGTCAGAAAAAAATGAGAACAGGAAGTATAATGAAGAGATTACAATCAGAAAGGGTATTAAGGGAAACCTTGCTTAATGAGGCTATTGGTATCAAACTACATTATTCATAGAGACTTTTGATTAGAGACAAATGTCAAATATAAGATACATTTCTGGGTGGTAATTCTTCATTTGCATTTCAAATAAACAGTGTTAGTTCCTATATTTAGTGAAGCAAATGGTACTTTTATTTTTGAGTAAGTTTTTCCACATTGACAAAACACTTTTAAATCAATAATGCAAAAGACGAAGTAGAGCTCCTGAACACAAAAATTCATTTAGACTTAGAAGTCATACAAATCCCATGCATTTAGCATTCATGAGTATTTCTAAGAACAGGATGGATAAGGGGTATACAAGCCAGTACAGATTTCTCCATTCTCCAATTTTCTTACTATTTTTCCTCCTCGTGTTTGTCTGTATTCCAACCAAAAGTGCCTTTTGCCTTAGAACACTATAGCTCTACCACTTGAGGGCAGTGGATGGCTTTCTGTGCTGAATTTGCATAGGCATTTTTTTCTTTCTAATTTGGGCATCAGTTCTCTGTTTTCCTCTGTTTTTTCCCAAATCCTCCACCCTTTTGTGTTTTTTTAAATTCTTCAGTATTTCAATTTACACAGCACACAATGGGACATTTCCCTTCATTTAAGACATGCCTTTCAAGGTGCGCCTCTCAGTCTCAGTGTACCAACAAAAAAAGAACCAACATAGAATTAAGTCAGATTGGGCTTCTGAAAGTTGTTTAATAAAGTAAGTTGTTTCAAGCTACATTTTAGCAGCTTATGATATAACTTCTCAGAGATAACTTTGATGTTCTCATAAGTATGTCAGAAGAAATCTGTGCAAATTGTCAAAAATTATTTAGAACACCTCAGTGTATATGGTAAACAAAATCAGCATAAATCTTTCTTTTTGCAATGAATACTTTAAACATGTCATCAGCACTATTATAATTTAATTCAAGTAAAAGTTGAGTGAATAACAGTTACATTAATTAATGCTGCAGTTTTAATTGAGCAGAATGTGTGTGATGCCATTTATTCAAATTCTAATGAATTGCATGTCCTACGTGTTTGGTAACACTTTGTCAAAAGTGATATAATCACAGTTACTGTCTTTAGTATTCATTGTTTGAACATGAGTAAAACTGAATTGTTTTGGTATTCAGGTGGGTCAAAAATGCAATATTACATATATCTTATTGTAATTTTCCAAAGCATTAATTGGTGCTGCTATACAAATATGAACAGATAAGTTACATATGGAAACAGAAAGAGTCATGAACTTAAATTCCTAATTAAAGACATTTCACTCTTGATGCCTAAGAGTGGCTGCACATATGTGAGGAAAATATCAAACATCTGCATTTTTCAGGAAGATGTATGGAAAGCCTCTATTTGACTGCATTTATAGTTTGTACTACAAGCACATTCTGAGGAACACATCTGGTGCAGGTAGCTCAGTTTGCAAGCTGCGAATTGAGATGCACATTGCTCTCCGGATGGAAACCCATGACAAGAGGCCATGAACTGCCAATCCTTTTGTTAACAAGGGGCACAAAGACTGGTGGCACCATCCAGCTGGATGGACACTTGGAGACATAACAGGAGTGGAGGACTCATGAGGGTGAGCGAGACTTGTGCACAGATAGTGAGCATATAAAAGCCTAGAGGTTTCTTTGTTGCAGGTTCTCCTCCAAGGCACCAGTTCAAGCTCTTTCTGTGTTACTGTGCTGTGAATAAATTGCTTTATGGAAGTAGACGTCTGAGATTCTGCTGTGGGAAACATAGGGTTGAAGCATTAAGGAAACCTGGTATGACTGTGTTTGAGTGTGGTGTGTAGGGAGTCAAGCTGGGCACCTATCGGCTCACTGGAGTTGCCCACTGACTTCGGCTTCAGTCAAAATCTCTGGTGCTGTGAGTGTGACAGCCAGAGTCTTGTGAATCATCAGACTGGGAAGTTTCCTTAACACACAATCTGTTAAATAACCCTTTGCCACAAGTTGTCCCAAAAGTTAGCTTGCAGGGCCCTAGATCCCATGCTACGTTATGGCATTGGTGTTCTGCAGGTGGCCAGTTTTCAGCTGACCTTGTCCTTCTGACCTTGCTTCCTGCCTTTTAATGGTTGTCTACTTAGAGGCTTGTAGAAGTATCAAAGTCTTCTCTTAGCACAGCTATACACAGATAAGGAATATAAATGTAAGTTTGGCTCTTTCAACTAGTCGAAGTTGTGCCAGGATGGAGGATGGGGCTCATCACATGTCTGGGTTCTCCTTTCTTTATAGCACACAGACTTGTGTAAACCAAGATATAACTCCAACATTTTCCTTTCACACAAAAGGAGCTGGGCCTTCATACTGCTGTTCTTGCCTGAGATGAAGATTTTCACAATTATCAGATGGCTTCAACATCTTTGTTTTTATTGAAGCCCTCACTGAAACATGTTAGTGATATTTAATTTTCAGGGATGGGAATTCTGTTCAGTTCAGTCATTTCTCTAACATTTTTTTCAACATGGATCTCAAATGAGACAGACATAATTACTGGCCTTTTCTGAAACCTTGGTGCACATAGGAGTTTATTTGGGAATTTAAGAACTTTGAAGTCTCATTAAAAGATTTTTTTCACTATGGTTTAAAGAAGGGAGGGGAAAAGCACAGATTTTTTTATTTTTTTTTAAAGTTCAAAAGAGAATCATCCTTAAATTATATTTCTACACTTATAGCATTTTTTTAATATCTGCAAATGAAGAATTAAACCTCATTTTATGTTTTTAAGACCATGATTAGAGAAAAACCATCAAAGGTAGGAATACCTTAAAATGACGGCTTTACATTCACATTATTCTGAGAAAAATGTCAGATGAACTACTTTGTGCATGGCTGGTTTTAAGTATATAACTACAAATTTAAGTGTTAGATTACATCAGTATTGGTGTTTTTCAGAAGTGCTTGTAAATACATCATTTTAGTATAATCCTTCCTTTAATGCTTTTACTATCATTCCGACATTTAATGTAAGTGAAGAATTTTACTTCCTCTGATGTTTTTAACCATCTTGTTATATGTGAAAATATTTTCAACACTGTATTTTGTTGAAATATATATAACAATATATATATCAATAAATGTATAACTACATATACACAAATTAAATCAGCCAAACAGAAATCTGGCAGGCATTTTTATTTAAGCAGACTTCAAGGTTTCTGCAAAAGAACTCTTTTCCCCCCAGTTCATACTTTGTTGCATCATTTGTGCAATGTCGTCTCTTAACTAGTAAGCCTGGTCTTCATCACTGCTGGTGGTGGTGCTCAGCTTACCACCAAGTCTATATATATTTTATGTAGCTCTGCAGTGTGTTTCCCTCCTTACCAGCATACCTGGTCTGGCTACCTATCCAAATTGCACTTGGCCAGCTAGGCCCCATGTGTGGTAGAGTCCTTTATTACCTGGCAAAATAGGTGTAACACAGGACCCCTCAAACACAGCACTGTTGGACCTATAATGGTCATGGAAGAGGGTGATAGGACAGAGAGAACAGAGAAAAAAAGGGTTCTTCAGAATCCCTAATTAAAAATTATGTTGCAATGGACAAGTACAAAGCTTCAGACTGAAAAGGGGACATAGCTTGTCTTTGCGTCTGACCATTTTTGAGTGCTTGAGATCTCTGTATCATTGGGTCCTTTAGCATCATTTATCTCAAATGTGTGTCTGTGTGCAAGCAAGCATGTGTCTGTATATATGTGGATGCATGTGAGTATGAAGGTGCCTTTTTTTTTTTAATTTTCATATTTTCATGCCTTTCTTTGTGGTATTTGAATTTTTGTATGTCCTCCTAAAAAAAGAGTGGGAATGAGCCAGCTGGTTTTGGTTGTTTGGGGTTTTTTTGACCCAGTGTTTTCCTACTTAAATTTCTGCACATTTCAGGCAATTCTTTTTATTTAGAGTATGACCAAAATAGTCTCTGCATACTTTAAAGATGTAATGCTAGCTTTCTTGGTATGAATCACTGAACAATATTCAGTTTTGCTCTTCCATTTTTTCTAAAAATATCTCCTGGTTTAAAAGCCAATTTTTCCACAGTTTTTGCTTTTTTTCCCATGGTCTCTTTAGATATTGACCCCAATTTGCCTCCTTTTTTTTTTAATCCAGTCTCCCAGATTCTGTCGAGATGGGCACTCTATAAATTAATAAAGTAATAAAATGAATAAAGCTTGATGTAACATTTCTTAGTGATTGCTGTAATGTTAAAAACATCAAATGAAACATTAACTTCATTTGATGTTTTTATAGCTAGATATACTGAAAAAACATCAAGTAAGGATACCCTGAATTTCACTTTTTCACTTGGGACAAGAATGTTTTATGTATACTGTCTGTAGGAAAACTGCAATGAAAACTTTGTAACACATACGTGTTATCCATCTGCATAATTTTCCATTCTTTTTGGCCTTCCATCACATTTTCCTTTGTTTTATCTTTTTGCATACTTTTTCCTTTTGACCCAGTCTATTTTCATTCCTTCATTATTAAAAATTAAAAGCATTTCAGTGAGCCTGTGTGTTCTTTGCACTCCTTTTAACATTCTTGAAGCTTTTGCAAGACTGGATCTTTTCACGAGGACTAAACCCTCTTTTCCCACATTCTTATACTAGTAAACAAAACAGCAAAGGTTCACTTCCCATCCTGTGATCCCCTGTGGTATTAAATGGTCAGTATATTTCCTGGCATGATTGTAGCCTGGGTCATTGAGAGCTCTCTGAGAATGTTTCAGGATGGTTCAGTTGCTTTCATGGTTTAGAAATTATTTCCAACAGGAAGATTTTAAAGGGGGGGGGGGGGCACC